>JASANB010000089.1:0-54426 GCA_030248155.1 Sabatieria punctata | reverse complement strand
TGAGGAGTCGCATGGACGAAGACGATGCCATGATCTGCAAGCTGCAGTTGAACATGAAAGAGCTGATAAAGCGCATTGAACAGCTGGAAGACGAGGCCGAAAACGAGCGCAGAGGGCGAAGCAGGGTGGCCAGTCATTTGTTGGTATACTGTGTGTAAATAGGTCAAGTTTGCAGGCTGAAAAACTGCGCGTAGACATTCAGGAAGAGCTGGATCTGCTAAATCAAAGGGCTGAGGAAGCCAGTGGCGCCTTATCAGCTCAACTGCATATTAATAAACAGAATAAGGAAGAGGTACACAGAGTATAAATTAAAACTTTATCGTCCACTGCTGACAACCCGACTGTAAAGCAGCCGCTGGGTAAGAAGGAGGGAAGTCCCAACCGTGTGAAAAGAACATTGGAAGTACGTACATTGTACGCCCAGTTGGCATAAGTGCCATTGCGCAGATTAGTGTTTCCAGTGTAGATCTTTTTGGGCAATTTTTCGTTTAAGAAGGGCCACAGTCCTGGGTTTTGGACGAAGTTTATTATACAGTATTTATGTATGCTTATCGATTGCAAATTGTCATAGCTACCCACATCTCCGTGCGCACGCATATCTGTTATTGGATTCAAACGCTACGATTGATTTAGTAAGTGGATATCGAAGGCGCGCATTTTTCTTTTTTCTCATTCATTAATTTGTTGTTCAAGGATCTTTGAAAGTAAATCCATAGGAATGCACATCTAACATAGGCCTACTCTACTCACACGGTAAATCTTTCAAAAGATCACCTGGAAATGTTCTTTTTTCTATTTTTTTATAGTGGATGATAGTCGTTTAAAACGGCCTGGGGTTTTTCTTGCCTTTGATCAAATCGGTTATTACACAGACAGCTGCTGTGAAAACCAAAATTAACTATCTTTCCATGCTCTTTCAAGACACGTTTGCCGCAAGATATTTCACGGTTCCGGTTAAGTGCAAAAATGCAAATACGACATTTTTACATAAACATTTTCGAGAAATTACGGTAATTTAATTTAAGTCGAAAGTATTAAAAATCAGAACAAATAAGCAGAAGAAAACAGCATTAGACAGCATAGAGAGACTGTGTTGAGCCAAATGAAACTACCAGCTTCTTCTATGCTAAAATTATAAGTGTGTTATAATTTTAACAGTATGTAAGGGTTAAATAGAGACAATGGCTCCGGTTTAAATGAATAATTGTTATTCGGCTTTAGTAGATGCTGGAAATTATGTGTTGTGCTCCGGTTTACTCAACCAGGCCTACCTTTCTGGGCTAAACAAAATTCAGCTATTTTTATGCATGCTGTTTTCAAATGCTAGTTTTTTATAAAAAATTGATGCGTCTGGTAATTTTAAAATGCATAATAAACAATATGCAAGTGTTTTACTAACGATCTGGCCTTTTAAATGCGGTTTTTACGAGTTTTTTACCAGTAATTCTGCAGATACGACCTTCTTGCACAAAACCCAGCAGCGGCCATGTGCAGATACTGGCAGTATGCCAGCAAGGACATTTCAAATCGATATATTCTAAAATGGTGGTTGTTCTAGGTTTCCAGATTGTGTCAGGAATTGGAGGAACGAAATCTTAGCCATGAGTCACAGATAAGTGATCTTTGCAACATCCAGTGGTCAACGCTGAATCATCTGCGTGAGCTGAGCGTGAAGGCAGCTTCCCTGAGTCAGAAGCTTCCTACGTGCTGCACAGTCTCTACGTCACTCCCGCTTCGGCACAAAGTAAAGTAAGACTGCACACCGACCTCGACTCTCTCTGAGTGCTCTTCTTCATGTCTTTTTCTTCTCAGTCTGCTTTTAATTTTTATCTTACAATCGGGGATTTAACGTCATGTACGTACGTCATGAACACCACCATGACAGTACTGTAAGTGTTATTTCGACAAGTTTAGTGAAATCTTGCAACCAAATGTGTCGGAGAAAACGGCCGATTGTCCTGAAATTTCGTAAGACTTCTAAGAATGAACCTTACTGTAAGTGTCAAGTTTTAAAATTCCTGGATTTTGTAACGTGCATTTCAGCTATTAGGTTTACGATACAGAACCGATACCATGACGTTAGATGCCTGACTGTCGTCCGTGTATATGTACTACGTTCAGATTCATCATACTATACGCTTTATGCTTCTGGTGTACGTAGTGCCGCCGGTGCCATACATATCAACGGACCGTACAAGAAGGTCGCTTACGCTTACCAACAACCATTTTGACTGGGAGGGGAGGTATCCTGTAACATAGGATACCGAGTATCCATGCACGTTTCTAAACCTCACTTTTCTTATTTGCTACACCCTCCCTAAAAAACGGGTACATTACCATCACAAAACAAAAACTTTTCTAGCTCCAGACCCTTTTTATGGCGGCGATACGTACTTATTTTATAATCGATTTAGAATTTTGCTGTTCGTAACGTTTTCCGTTTGGTGTGAGGTCACACTGAGACTTGTCACTGTCATTCGTTGTTCTTCAGTCGGCCATACTACTCAGCCTCTGTTCATCATTCTATCAGTGTATGCTGTATTGTATGACACGCTTACAGTAGTATGTACATAACTCATGAACGACTAGTGTTTTATTGGCCGCTGATTAGGCAATTTTTTCGAACATGTAGTTTAAAGTATAAAAAGTCTGGCGGGAACTTTCACAACTGAGATCGACTCGAACAAAATCATAAATGAGAAAAATGTTCAGGAGTAAAGTGTGCGGTACGGTAAGTGATTTGGGCATAGTATCGTCTCACAAATACATACAATGTACGTACAATACGCATCGGCGCACAGGACGCAAAAACGACGGTTGCTTTTTACAGATACAAAATTGAAAATAAGTATATCTGCAATTTTGAACGCAGTTAAAATAAAGAGTAATGCGAAATTTGCATAGATATCAGAACACAGGGATATCTGATTTCAATAGTAAAAATGCATGCGTCCGTTTTCTGAAACCCTGTACGAAGTGCGCATAAATAGTAGCACGCCAACTGAACTGATAAATTAGCTTCTGAGCGTACATTTTCACGCCAGCACACACTAATCGTAAAGTAACAGTGTTGTTCAGAAACATCAAGTTTCTATTAGAAATGAACAATACGTATCTTCTACAAGATGCGCCCTTAACGCAGAGAAAATTCTAGCCAATTTATGACGATTTCGAATCAAAAGGTAGAAGGAAGATAAAGATGTGTTTCTAGCCATGAAGGAAAGGTTGGCAAATAAAGTTAATTTGCTCGGAGTTATAGGGCAACATGTAAAACCTGTACAGTCTAAACAGGTCTAGAGAGGGAGGCGAAGTAAGCGTCAGACGCACACACGAGTGAGAAAGAGACTGACAACTGCGGTCAGCCGTATCACAGGAAAACGAGAGCGAACCATTCAGTTGAACTGTCCTCTGAACAACTTGAATCCAGAACCGGTGTCCAAGAAGCAACGTACGTACGTATGTACACTACGTATATGTGTGATGATCGGTTTAGCACTGGGCCTTAGAGCCCTTTTTGAAAGACGCAAGTCCTCTTCTACCAGTATTGCTTTGCCTCATCTGCACACCAATTTATGCACTGCCAGCACAAAACAGAGAACCAGAGAGGACGCTTTCCAACCGGCAGAACAGCCTGAAGAAGTGAAGAACTTGGACTTACAGCACACGAACGGAGCAGCAATCTGTTTGTGCAACGAAAGTGACCGTGTCGTAACAGAACAGTGCTCACAGAATGACTTCACCGCTTGCTTCACTCTAATTTTCACTGTATAAAGAAAGACAAAGTAATAGAATAGGCTTTATTTCACCTATTCTGACTTGAAATGTCTGTTACAGCATACATGTACATGCTCCAGATCCCCCAACCCCCCTCCCCCTTCGGCGGATGACCTGTTACATGTATGTGTTACAGTCATTCACCTATTACAGTCAGGCACTTAACGCCATACACAGGACAGGTACAGGTATCCCAGGTTCGGGCTCAGTGGTTGAACCGAAAAAACGGGTTTGGGGTAGTCAAAGACCGGAAATTTGGTGGTGAGTCTGGGTGCTTAGCCCTCCCACTGACCAAGGCCTCTCCTTCAAGCTGTGCACGCCCCTCCCTCGAAAATGTCAGTGACTTTTTTTAGGGTTTCGACATTTTGGGAAATCAGCCCACTACCCTAACTGAATATGACGGTCCCGTCGGGATTCGGTAGTATGCCCAGACCCACCACATGCCAATGTACGAGGCTCACCCCCAAATTTTGATTACCCCAAATGCATTTTTTGGCTCAACCACAGAGCCGGAAGGTAGGGGTAGCATATACTGTAGAAAATGAGCTTTCGGTTGAGAACTCAAAGTAGGGGATAACGAAGCTGCACAGACATTAGATGAGCACTGCAGAACGGCTGCACTGTAGGCAGTACAGTACAGATATAGAGGCAGAGAGAAGCGACAGTAACCGCACTTGCCACTGCACAAAGAGTCGCGCAAATTAGAAAGAGACGGTGCAACACAGTGGCTCACTACCGTTAAAGTTTGGGGTTGGGACTGGAGTTGTGGGTGACGGCCGTCCGTACGTATTGCGTTGTACCACTCTCTCCGACGGCTGACGCGGAGCTGCAGATACTGTACGTAGCAGTGCAAGCTTCGGCGCACACACAACCTGTCTGTCTGGTGTTGGGTGGCAGTTTGCAGAAAGGTAAGGAAGGACAGTGCGCACATCACGCAAAATGCACCTATCTTTTAGACTGTTCCCTTAGTGATCGTAGTTTAGTTTGCCTGCAGTATCAGTACGAAACTTCTCCAAATCCGCTAGTTAAAAAGTAATCCGCTGCTCAACTGCGCTTCTATGAAGGCAAAAAACTTACTGCCAACGACCACAGCGTGAGCCTGAGGAGGTGTGTTTGGGGGTTTGCACTGATAACTACCCGAGTCGTTGAGCGTGGCAGCGAAGACCGTCAACTCGTGCACTATCACTTTTTTCTGCGCTTTCGTATCCTTCTTGTACTCTGCAATACAGACTGAATCAATGCCACTACGTACAATAAGTGCGGTCAAAATTCAATAATTGATTCATAAACTTTAGAGAAAAGCAAGGTGACATTGATTACTTGAAGTGTCGGCTAGATTAATCAGGCTTCCATTCAGGCTCCAAGCCACATCATCGCGCATGCTTATAGACTCTTTTTCGTTCGGAAACACATGACACTGCACCGTAAAATGCTTGCCGATTGATACGTGGTCTGGACCTTCTACCTTTGCCTTGTGTTCTGAAACACCTTTCTGTAGACTCACAGACACTGTCCTGTCACCACTAAGAAGTGTCGTGCACACTACGCAACAGCATACCAAGCCCTAACTTAGTGCAGGTGTGAAAGCACACACTGCTAGTACATAGGTACAGTACGTCTCCGACTTATGAACAAAGTTAGTTTGCGATATAACCAGTCGGTAAACAAGCAGAGTAGAGACTTGTCTTGTTTGTAAGGCGCGAAGCCGAAGTTAAGTGCTGGAGGGCGGCCACATTTTTCAAGCGAGGGTGGGCGGTGGCTCGCAATTTTACGAGCGCCGGAGCTCCCGAGAGCGCGCTCATAATTCAGACGTCTCAGGAGAGACATTGCATCCAAATTGGTTTATGATTAAAGCAAGCAAAAGGCCGACACCCCTGCAATTGCGCCGGCTACCAACAACTGACAGGTCTATTAGGATTAGAGCCGTGTAATCCATACGCAAACAAACAAACACTCCACAGCCGACCCCACTAATTGGCGCGCTGCTCTCTGTGACACTGGTGAGTGACGAACAAACAAACAGACAGACAGTGCAACAGAGGTGCAACTGAACACACAAACAGGACAACGTACCATCGGAGACTTGGGCGGTGGGGCGGTCTGAAACAGAAATGCCAAAATAGAGAACCGAATGGTGCAGGGAGCACAGGGAGAACCGAATCCCAACAGAACGACAGAAGGTCACGAAACCCAAACACTCCACCGCCGCACCTTTTCTAAGCAATTCAGGGTGCAAAGGGTGCCTTGACGCAAAGCCGACCCGGCACCGAAGACGACACACGTACGTAGTGCAACTGTTTGGCTATGCTACAGAAAAATTGGCATTATCATCATTAATTAACTGTGGCTGACACACAGAACTTTCAGTCATACATGTAACAACAGAAGGGAAGGTTTGATCTGTGAGATTCAGCACTTTTTCGGTCATAAATTGCACCAACTGACAAAAATTGGCTTCATAGTAAAATCGGTTAGGGTCGAAATCTGGGGCAGACCCCAATTTTCCCTATTACATGTATGTATGCTTCTCTTACAAAACAGTAAAACAAAACAGAGGGAAAGAAGGCACTGGTGTTTGGTGCTGCACTGGTGTAGTAGGTTGAACTACTCGAGAACAGCCGTGTCTACTCGAGCTTAACAAAGCAATTGTAGCAAGAAGGAGGCCGGTAGTCTGAGATGTTTACAAACACCAGCCGAGTGCACAATCGATTGTTATTTAGAGAGGCACAGACAGGTCATCTCAGAGGCAGCAGTATCGGCGACCTTGCATTAGGACGCTTCCGTTGTCGTTGACCCCCTGCCGATTGTGAAAATCGGGGCCAACCTACCTATCACATTTAGCTGCACCACTACTGTTCGAGGAGGGTCGGTGGACAATTGGCATTCATACGAGCCGGTGTCTGACTTGCGCGCGTATCTGAAATGAGCAACTGACAAATAGTCGACCCACAAATCTGTGACTGCCACAAACTGACCGGATAATCAGAGTCCAGTCGTTGACAGAGCCCTTTCTGATGGGAGAAATCTGAAACCGGTTGTCTTGCGTGAAGACCGAGTCCTCAACCGTCAACACATGATTGTCCTTCTGACGGATCCAGGCCACCTAAACTAATAATTTAATTGATTTCCAACTGCCAAAGCATTAGCAGACACGTTACGTGCTACACACGAGTAGGTCCAGATGCAAACAAACAGTCACTTTTAGCTAGAACCCTTCTCGGTTAGATGCAATTGATAGATCTTTCTAACAGAATTACACCGCGGCGGTACGTTACATAAGATCCATTAGAAAATTAGAATGGCTAATAAATGATGGAAGCCAAAAATAGACGGCAACCAGCGTTCCGCCGTACTTAGCCAAACAGCGACTAATGTCTCAGTGCTAATTAAATCAGCCACTTAATTGCCGCCAATCATGGTAATCACCACCTTCTACATCAATCACCGTGTTGACCGCACAAGTACCCATCTGGCAGCCGGGTCAACAACTCTATGCGTCTAATTTTCCAGCGGCTCTAGCTAAAAGCAGACGAGCCGAGATCCAGAGACCGGTTACAAATCCGCGGCAGGTGGTAATCAGAATTTCAAATACAAATGCATAAATCGTGTCACGTCGCAGCCAATCCTGCTCAGCCGGGACTTATGCTAACAAGCGCTCGCTACAAAGCCGCAAAACCGCCCGAGCCGTCGTTACCTGGTGACCACCTTGGTGTTTCACTTTGCAGTGCAAATACACCGGATCGTCCAAAGGAACCGACACCGACCGGCTCATCAGACCCTGGTCGAACTGCGGAAGATCGTTGGAGAGTGTGGGACGTGACGACTTGCTGCCGTCCATGTAGTACTTGCGGAACTCTCGCAGCTGTTCCGATTCATCAGACGGCACTGAAACAATTTACGTAAGGTTAAATAGGAACACCTCCTGCTGTGACCCCTTAGCCACCGGTCACACAGAAGCCCGAGAAATCACTTAATATGCATGTGTGCATTTGACATGCTGACCAGCGGTCGCATGCTAAGTCGATTGTTTGCGGTTGGCTAGTCGCACACAGCATGTCAATTAGTACTTGAAATTGCACAATACGGCGTGGCGTACGTGCGCGCCATATGCCGTTAAAATAGTGTGAGAAATGAATTAGCCCTCCATTCACGGCTGCGAGCGAAACAAAATGCAGGGGAGAGAGAGCGACAGCTAGCTGCAAATTTGGCTCGAGCCAGCGAGACGCGTTGACAGCTGGCTGTCGGGTTGGGCGGACGCAGCTTAGTGAAACTTATCCCCAAGTTCGCGTGATAGTCTGTCGGCTAAAATGTAATTACACCACCGAGCCTTCCCAACAGCAAACACGTTATTGGCACTTGAGGCGAGAAAAATGTCAAGCCACCAGTCGCGCCGCTTCTTCCACTGCCTATCTGGGCGGACAAAATTGTCTTCGTAACCACCGACTGACACATCAACACACCCACCAAAAAGTATATGACACGTCTGCCATACTGACTAACAGACCACAGGAAGTGCTTAGATGCGATTATCCCGGCAAGGGAAGTTTAGAGGCAGTTAATCTGAGTTTGCTCTAATGCGATAAAGGAGCAGGGCTGGACCCGAGGATCGTTCAAAATCATAGCTTCTCGATCGATTTGGCGCGGTGGCGTGCCGTTAAAAGTCCGAGAGCAGCACTCTTAATCAGGCCAAATGATCTGTTTTGGTGGGTCCAATTTTGGCGCCTCCTTACGACCATCTTCTGTAGGGCTGATCGACCGAGTACTCTCTTTGTGCCGGGACGAGCGAGTTTTTTGGCCGCTGGATTTATTCCAAGTCGGGTCAATTAATGAACTGGACTTTAAGTTTTGCGACAGACCAGTGCCTCGCTGATCTATTAGCAGTGAGATAGCATGCATGAATAAGACAGAAGGGCCGACTAATGGGCCTCTCAAAAACAGCTAGCGCTCTAACTTATAGCTCTCGGTAGACCAACGAGCCCATAATCAGCCATGTGTTTGTGTGCGTGTTGGTCAGCTGTCCACACTAAAGGTTCTTTGTGCGACAGGCACGCGTCCGTCAATTGGCTCGATTGGCACCCCTGAATAAACAGAACAAAGCGTTTTTCCGCTAATTACCATAAACCACTGAACCATCATCATACGCTTGTTTGGATGCGAAGCCTTTTCTGGCCGCCAGATTTAGCTGCGACTTGTCGCCGGCCAACGAGGTGCCAGTTTATGTGGGAGACCGCCTGGCGAGGCTTATTTGTGAAGCTCTCCGCAACACACTTTGTTACGCACCAGCGACACCGAAAATTAACTCGCAACGACCGCCACGCCGAGACGGCCGGATGCCCCGTCATCCAATAACCGCACTTTGCACCTTAACTGGCCATTTCGGTCGGCTTCCACTGCCTAATTTGGAAGCGGCCGCTGACCAGCGCACTGACAAGATAGGAAATGGAAGCACTCACAAGGCAGCGCCAGTGCTGTGACGGCCAGCAAGAAGAAAGGCAGAACGGGTTGGCAGCAGCACCGGTAGTAAGCCATCAGACACAGACGTCAGCCAAAGGTGACTGAGCGCAGTCCGGCAACTCATAAATTCTGCCCGACGACGCGTTGGGGGCTAATTTTCCAATTTGTGCTGCTCGAAATTATATTGCTGCCACTGCAAAGTCGACCACAATTTCATTAAGCCATAATGTCAGCGCATGAATTATGCAGTGACTACACAGGTACAGCACAGGCACTGCTTAACCCGCCACTACTCGACACTCAGCCGGCTGCGTCGCTCCAAGCCACGCCCCTCCGCCGGCCACCAATCAGCTCGGAGGCCACCAGAGCGAGCGACACGGCCAACCGAACCTGCCAAACTCGTGTCTTAGCCGTTTTTACTTAAACCGACACAAGCCGTCATAAAGGTAGGAAAGAATGATCGAGAGAATCAACCGGTTTCAGCGATTCGACTTAACGCTCTGCGCAAGCTGGCCGACGCCAGTTGCAAAGGAGACTTCTCGTCCTAGAATAACTCTGCAGCCACTGTCAAACAAAGCATTGGGCTCACTTTGTTCACTCTGTCCAGATGGGCGCCTGCCTTCACCAGCGCTGAAGCAGCCTCCGATCTCTCCTCTTCACAAGCCAAATGTCTAAAACATGTTCGTGTGATTTCGAAAAGGGGGGGGTGTAAAATTTTGAAAGTGCCTGGTTGGGCCGCTGCCTAACCAAGGGTAAGAGAATTTAGCAAAATTTGCCTTCAAAAACGCGTTAAAACACATTATTCCAGGCTTAAAATTAACAGAAATTACAAGTTTTCGTAGTTTAAAGTGGCCTGGTTGGGCTTCTGCCCAAACAGGGCGAGAAAATTTTGAAAATTTAGCCTTCAAAAACGCATTTAAAAGGCATTCTGAGCTCAAAATAGACAGTTTTGGTACATAATTCGTTAGTTTCGCTTATTTTTGACAGACTTTCTCTTCCTAACTCCACCGCAAAGGGGGTGCACCCACCGTACACCCCTTGGATAGGCCATTTCCCCCTCACGGAGGGAGAAAATTTTCGCTTATTTAAGGCAAAATAGGCGTTTTTTGGCCTTTTTTGGGGACCCCCCCCCCCCCCCGAGGTCTCAATACCCCTCTCCGGATTTTTTCCGGCCCATGTATGCCAGTTATCATACATGGGCCGGGGTCTGACCCTCCCCTCGCCGGCTAAGTCTCCTCTCTCTCAACAGCTCAAACCCCTCCACTCCACAAATTTCGGCGATTCAGAAAAATCGGTAATATACAGTGTTTTTGGCCATTTTTTGAGAAATCGGCCTACACAGCCAGACGACTTCTGAGCAGAATTTTCCGCCCATTCATGTCTGTTACGCAGATGGGCTGGGGCCTTACAGCTAGAGATGAAACAACATCGGAAACTTGGGCACAATAAACACTCAAAAATCTAAAAAATCGCAATCGGCTAAAAATCGTCAAAAATCGCTAATCTGGACTCAAATACAGCTAAAAGTTCTGTTTTACAGGCGATTTTGCCAATTTTTGCGCCTGAAAAAATTTGCTCAAAAAATTACTTGCCAGAAAAATCGTCTCGGGGGTCCCCAAACTGGGGTCTGGCCTAAGTCGGGTGCGGGCAGATCCCCCAGACCCCCTGTTACATGTATGGTAATCGTCATCTCGTGAGTGTTGCCCTTCTTTCACTGCCAGCCACTCCTAGCCATGCTGCTGGGTGCCGGTCACTAAGAGAGCGTCCGGCGTGTCGACGTCATGATGCTGTCAGCTCCCGACGGCCGCTTGTGCCCTCATATGCCAGAGGGCTCCGGCACAGACATGGGCAAAGGGGGGGGGGGGCTGGGGGGGGGGGGTTGGCCCCCCTCAGCCTCTGACCTACCCCCCTCAGCCGGCCGCCACCCCCCCCTCAGGATTTTTTGGAAGAAGTTTGTATAGAAAATTATGATAAAAATATACCTGGATTAGGTGTAAATGAGCTCAGAATAGCTTATTTTAATGAAAAACAAGCCAAAAAACCTTGATTTTAGCAAAAAATCGGACTTTTTGGCTTACCACCCCCTCAGGAGCTTCTACCCCCCCCCCTCAGGAATTGAAAATTCTACCCCCCCCCCCTCAGCCGAAATGCTAGCCCATGTCTGCTCCGGCATAGTTGGTCTCTGAGATAGCTGCTGACGTCTTTGATATTCTCCAACGCGGCAGGCTTTGTGCAGCGGCTTTGGTGCAATGGCAGATCCAGTCGGTTCCCATTTACCTACTCGCTGTCACCAGCTTTCGGTGGCCTGGGTGGGGATTTTGCTAAGTCAAATTCTAGTCAGACTGGTTTCGAACCCACTATAGCCGCTAGGGATGCAGGGCCGCCGTGAACCAGAGGCAGCGAGCGAGCAGACCCACTGAGCCAACGAGGCGACTGTAACAAGTCATACGCCGAAAAACGCTCAAAAATCGCAAAGAAATGCAACTTTTCGGCTAAAAAGTGCTATTTTACAGCCGATAGTTGCAATCTTATTGTCTGAAATTCTAAAAAATCGCAAAAAAATTGCTAAAAAATTACTTGCCAGAAAAATCGTCTCGGGGGTCTGACCTAAGTCGGGTGGGGAGGCCAGACCCCCGGTCACCCACAACCACACAATAGCTCAATCACACAAACACTCACACTCAGAAATCAGATTCTTGCATCACCTAATAAAATAAAGCTTAGCAGCACTAATCAGAGCATGCATTAAACGTGGACGTGCAGAGTTGTCGCAGTTAAACGCCACTCGTTTTTGCCGCGCAATCGTTCCAGGTGCCTTGCCTGAACAAAAATGTAACATACAGTGGCGTGTTTCCTTGGCCGTCAGCTAAGTTCAGTTGGATTCGTCCGACAGAAAGCAAAAAGTGGACGATCTTGTCATTTCCCTTGGAAGCGGCCCGATGCAATGCTGTGCTGCCGTACCTATCCTGCGCATTTATATCACACCCGCTTTGAATCAGAAACCGAGCGATCTGAAACATCAGCACTATTGCAACACAAAAATCTTGTGATTTACAAACAAAACCAAACGCACTTCCAAGTAATTCTTGGATGCAGCGTAATGTAAAGCCGTTTGACCATTTGCGTTTGCGATCCCCACATTGGCGCCCAATCCTTTTAAGTACTTCACGATTTCCGTGCGACCAGCCGAAGCTGCAATCATGAAGGCAGTCCACCCGACCTAGAATGCAATGTGAAAAGCTCCGCAAACCAGGCGTAAGAAGTTCTCACGATCAGTACTCACTTACATCGTCTGTATCCTCCATATGCTCGCATTCGGGATCCAGTGACGTAAGCAACTGAACCAGTTCCAAGTTGCCGCCAGACGCTGCCCAGTGCAAAGCAATCCGGCCACTCTGCAAAGTTTCAGTACGCCTAACCGAGTTATTAGCATCACACTCTCCACTCGCACGTACATCGTCTTTGGTCAAAAGCAGAGATGGTTTTTCAGCCAAGGCTTTCTTGGCTGCCTCCGGTTGTCCCAATCGACAGTTCTCAGCCAACAACGCCACTTCAGATGACATTCTTAGACCTACAACAAAACGTCATCGAGTAGACGAAAACGAGTTAACAGTAACATCAAAACCAAAGCAAGGCGGCTTCGCCCAGACATGGGACGGGGCAGCATTTCGGCCGAGGGAGGGTAGAATTCTGAAATACTGAGGGGTAGCGGCACCTTAACGGATTGAGGGAATGGTAACCCAGAAGATCGACTTTCGGCTGAAAATCTCTAGATTGTGATTCACTGAAAAAATCGCATTAAACCAACTGCACAAAAGGTGATTTTTGCGTTGCATAAATTAGCATTACCAGGCAATATTGCGCAGATTAGGTTATACCACAGTACCGAGCTTTGGTTATGAGGCAAAAACGCTTCGACGCAGCCATAAGGAGTTATTCGCAAAAAATCGCTAGGTCGCTAATTTTTGAAATGGACTTTAGATGCAAAAGAAAAACTGAAGATTCTTTCTAAAGGTTTGGCAACCGCTCTTGCTAGATTCTTAAGAAAAAAGTGAGAAATTTCATCTACACCTGTTGATTTTTGGGTGCAATTTTAATTAGGTGGTATAGACAGTTTGCCATTCAAAAGTAGGGATGGGACCGGTATACGGTATCATACGGTATTATACGGTATTTTTGGCTATACGGTATTATACGGTATACGGTATTTTCTATACCGTATAATACCGTATAGTTGTTAAGAGTGGGTGTCTGAGCCAGACGACCCTGTACTGAACTCCCTATGCACAAAAATAGGTCGACCTCTCCGATTTCAGAAGCAGACAGAACAGAAGAAGCAATCCTACCTACAGAATTTACTGAGTATTTCCGTTTTCTTACACTACTACTCGATTTGCTATTTCACAAAACAGATGTGTCCCACATCACACCGCCTGTCCCTACCGAATCGTTTTTTTTTCGAGTAGGCGGATTAATTATAGCCTATACGCGCCGTCCTTTGGTACTAGAGATGCAACCGTAAAGAAAAATACCGGATACCGGATAATGCTTCGGGTCTGTAAAATACCGGATTATCCGGTACCTATTTTAACCGGATAATGCGTAGAAAATACCAGATTGCGGATACCGGATAGTGTTTGTGAGCTGTAAAATACATACCGGATCACGGTTGCACCTCTCTATTTGGTAGTACCCCGGTTGGGGAGATCACTCGAATCGCAAATTTCGGATAGAGACCACCGAATGTGGTATCAAACGACTGCTGACGATCTCCTGATTATTATTCTACACATCAACTTCTAATTACTGCACGTTATATTCAGCTTTATTACCTAGGGATGCAAATGGTATAAAAAATACCAAATACCAAATAGTAGATGGTATTTTCTATACCAAATAATACCAAATAATTCCAAATAGTTGGTAAACAGGTCGCTAGCTGTTTGGAATGAGCGCAAAGTCACACTTTTTGTTTCTACAGCAAAAATCATAAGTTTTGCCTCAGTGGAAGAGTTTTTGTTGCATGTAAAAGAAATCTAGTCATGCCGAGAAAGAAAACGAGTAGAGTTTGAGTGTTTTTCACTGACTCGGGAAATGGGCAAGCAGCACGTTGTGACGTTTGCGGTCTAGGCTCGGTCTCGATAAAGGGGCCGTCCATAAACGACATCGTTCCAAAACCCAGATTTTTCGGAGCCCCCTTCCCCCAAAATCGCCTTGCGTCCTTTCATGGGGGCCCACTCCCACTTTTTGAGAATTTTCCATGAATGGTGGTTATAAGCTAAACTGGTCAGAATTCTTTGTTGTTTTGTTGCTCAGAAACGGTAAAGAGACGTGTTGTTCTGCGTATCTGCATTGTTAAACTTTTAGTAAATTAGAAATAAAGAGAAAACTCTGAACAGAAGAGCTCTGACATGGTATACAGTCGCAAAATATGCAGAATTTATCGCTTAAAAGCTACCTGTTTAGTTATTTAAACTATTTGGTATTATTTGGTATAAAAAAATACCAAATACCAAATAATACCAAATACCTAGAAAATACCAAATAATACCGAATAATACCAAATAATACCGGATACCATTTGCATCCCTACCCCAGATCGCGCGGGGTGAGTGCCCAGCACAGGGAAAAAGGGTAGCGTGTTTTTTTAAAGGACGGCAACTGCAATTTACGCTCGACGCTTCACGCACGTAGCGTGTTTGTTTTATTTTTGTTTTTAAATAAAAAGTAAGTGTAAAAAGAAATAATGTGTGTGAAACTAGTTTAGTTATGTCCAACTCTACTGTTGTTGGTTGTGGTGCTCTCTGCCACCAATATGCCACTGTTTTGTTTGCTCGATTGCCTTCCCACCTACTCCTGATTGTTTGAAGTTAAAGAATGATTCTTCTCCTTCCCCCTGACGAATGAATATACCACAGCAGTCTTTTGAGTGAACAATGTGTTATTTCTTACCTACGGCAACTTGCGTATTCTCCCACGGTCGAAGATAACTGTCCCCGATGCTGATAACCAGTTTCGCTGCCGAACGTTGCCAAAACTGTCGAAGAAGACGGAAGAAGAATAAAGTTATGCGTTCGATTGCATCAGATCTGCGTATTACACGACTGAAGCGGGTGTGCATTTATTTTGTTTGGAGAGTTGCTATCATTTACTCTCAAGCTACTGTCTGAGCAGCAGGATCAACGTCTGCTAGCTGCAGCTGCAAGATCAGTCCGGCTCCATACCTACTCCCCTTTTCCACGCAGATTGATTTGATTGCCCGGCTCACCTGAGGCTTAAACCGCAAGCTGATGCATGTTTGAGACACAGACCAAAACGACAATGACATGACTCGAGTGTACGGACTTCACATGCCGATGGAATAATTTGTACTTCCAGTTCATGTAACAGGGGGTCTGGGGGTCTGCCCCCACCCGACTTAGGCCAGACGCCCCCGGATGGGGACACCCCCCTCCCGAGACGATTTTGCCGACCCCCCTCCGATTTTTCTGGCAAGTAATTTTTTGGGCAAATTTTTGCAATTTTTTACAATTTCAGACACAAAAATTTCAAAAATCGCCTGCAAAACAGCACTTTTAAGCTGTATTTCAGCCCAAATTTGCAATTTTTGGCAATTTTGAGCGTTTTTTAGTGCAACCCCCTCCCAAAATTTTGGCTCAGACCCCCCGGCCGGCGCCAGACCCCCCAACCCCCCTCCCCCTTCGGCGGATGACCTGTTACATGTATGGCGTTATCTTAAGCGAAGGATTCGTAATGCTGCACCAATATGCGGTACGTATTTTGAGTTGTGGAACCTGTTTTTTTTACTGATTTTAATAAATTCAAAGCACCCAAATTAATTGTTGTTGGATCACAATTGTTTGGTTCAGGGACCAGAAAGTAGAGAGCAAATTGAGCAGGCAAAGAACTGGAATAACCGATTTGCACTTTTCTCAGAGAACTCGCCAATCCGTCAAAATAGTAGACCCCATCCAGACGTTTTATGAGGGCAGTGAAATGACCGGGTCGGTACGTAGTGATTGCAACCAATTTGTAGTGATTTTGTATCTGCTAGCAATGGGGAGCAGTCTGTCCGGGAGTCTGCGAAAGCAATCCTCTAATATTCCCGCAGTTCCTATGTCCATCGGAAGCATCCACGGACCATGGGGTGTTTGAAGCTAGGAAAGGGTCGTAGGATCCGAAGCAGGACTATTAGGCGACGCCGATTAGGCGACGCCGATTAGGCGATTTAGCGGTACTATTAGGCGACGGTACTATTAGGCGACAGAAATAATTTTTTTCTATAAGTCCGTGGCAACATAGGTTACCACTAAAACATAGCACAACAATGCAAACAGCACAACAACAATTAAAACAAAAATTTAACAAAATAGAAAAGCAATTTCAAGGACTAATTTAAAAAATTAGTGCAACACCATGGATGGATACATTCAATAGTAGAGTAGAAAACATTTCTGCACATGTCGCCATACATGGACCGCAGGGGGTCCGGGGGGAGGGGTTGCCCACACCTCAACTTGGGCTCTACCTCCCAAACGACCCCACCCACTCACCTGAAGCCGACTGTTGTTACTGACCCCACACACTAAAATCGCCGCGGCCCTCCCCCAAACCGGCAGGCCCACCCTCAAATTTTCCGATTTTGACTACCTCCAACCCAATTTTCCGGCCCACGTATGCATGTCGCAGAACATTTATATAGCGCCAGATGGATGGACGCGCCGCATCAAATTCTCGCTGCGAAACTCTGTGAGCTGCTTCCGCAAGTTATTGGTGCGTCGTGCATCGTCTGCATCCAAAGTGCGTTAATGAACATAGCAACCCGAAAAATATGTGGCCGACCCGACGACCGCTCGCGTGCTCGACGCAAGCTGGGGAATAGGGGCAAGTGCCAGGATCTGAGTTAGAAACTGTCAGGACAGGTGGCTTGGTTATCTATAAGTTAGCGAGTTGTACTATTATCTATTAATGTTTTTTGTCGCCTAATAGTACCATCGCCTAATCGGCGTCGCCTAATCGGCATCGCCTAATCGGCCTCGCCTAATAGTACCGTACCGCGTAGGATCAGCCTCTGTTCTCTGTTCTTGAATTTGCTTGGCTCCGGTAAAGGCAAGGTAGACTCGCTCTCGCTGTGAAGCGCAGTAATTAACTCTGTAAGGACGCACCGGTTTGCATGTTCAATACAAAAGTTTGAATAGTACCCATCAATAGATCGAACCGATGCACCAGCTTTCGGGTTACACGCTGCAGAGTAACGCTCACCACAAAACGGCAAGAATTCTTGATGACGATTGAACAAGCTCCTAATCTGACCTCCAAAACTGCGGCCTGGTTGTTCTCTACAGCGGTAATTCCAGCAGAAGACTGACAATCCGAGTATTGACAGAAGGTGTGCTCACTGCGAACCCAATAGTACTGGAAATACTTTATGAGGCCGTTGGTTCTCGTTTCCTTCAAAGTCAATTGTGCCAGCGGAAGAATCCAAGTTCTGCAACAATTTGCGAGTCGTTTTATACACCGACGTGACAATTCTAAAATTACGTACGTACGTACGTACCTGCGATGCGTCACTGCACAACTGCTGGACAATAAACTGCTTCGCACCAACGGTATCTTTACGTTTCAAGAAGTGGATAAGTGTAAGCAGTGCTCGGTCTTTTTGGTTTTCTATTCCATTTCCGTTTGGGTTGGTGAGCAGATCGACAAAGTCAGGGCTGTCAGTCATGCAAATCACAGGACAGCGCCATTAGAACGTTGTCGATCGTACAGGTGTTTGCAAGTCCACGTCCACCCCATTTGCTGAACACAAGGCCACTTTCCTCTGCTGATTTCTGCTGTGTCATACGATCTGCGCTGCTCGACTGTTTTTGTCGTTTGCTTCCTTGATCTTGACTTGCATACCCGGCATGTTTGCGCTTCCGTGCAGTATGCGTCGGGGTGCAGGTTCCTTTTGCTGCCGTTTCTTACGAGTGGGGTCGGTCATCAAGCGAGCAACATGTCTGAGCTGTCGAGCTACGATTTCCGATTCAATCGGCCCCCTCAAGTCTTCCGTCGGAATCTGCTCATGACCGCTGTAGGACTTGCAAGCGTGCCAAACGACGTAGTGTAGACTTTTGAGCCGTCAAAATACAGTAATTATCAGGTAGGCCAGCCGGTTCCAGATGCCGACAAGAGACTATGTGAATTGCGTTTTAACCCAGTCTTTCTCCACCGCTATACCGACGCTCGGCCCCGATATTTTGCCGATGGCGTTGCCGACGCCAACCGACTATGTGAACCCACCTTTAGTCGGTCGGTCCGGGGTCCTCACCCTCAGAAAGCGTCTACCATATTTGTTGGCATGTCCTACAATGTATGTTGTTGTTGCATAGTTGCATGGTTGCAAAATACCCAGGTATTGTAAAATTAATCGGTATACCCGGTATCGGTATTTCTAAAAATTCCCAGGAATCGGTATGTATTTATTCGGTAGATATCCAAAGAATCGGTAGGTATCTTTTCTTTTCGGTATCGGTACGGTATACCGAATCAAGAGTAGTTGGTATGTAACTGTGGTTGTATACATCCAGGCCCGCCTCATTTTAAAATATTCTTCTGCTTTACGTTTTCTTGCCCTACTTTCTGCGCTACGCGACACAATGATTCGAAACCATTAACCATTTAGTGAGTTTTTGCAACTGTAGCGCGATGCGGAGGTTTCTGTCTTGTCAACTGTCAAATACGCTGAGCTGATGATACCAGTATACAGAATTGATTAACAGCATGTGTTTCTCTTCAGTCTCAGCTTAGCTCGTTCGAGTAACTAGATGTGTATTCTTGGATCTGTTGGAGCAAATTTATTCTGCACTTCGAAATCGAAATGGTACATTAACAAAAACCTTTCAAACAAACACATTATATTCCATGCAATTTACACTGTTTTAAGTGCGCACTGTTTCAGACGTTTAAAGCGGGTTTCAGACGTTTAAAGCGGTTAATTTAGAAAGGCAACGCACTGTCAACACTCGCTAAATCACTACATTTGCAACGCACCACCGTAGTTTTAGTCGCAAAAATACTCGGGGGCAATTTTGGTTGCATTTGTGTTGCACTTTTGCTGGGCACTGACGACGCGCCACCTCAGATACGCGTTTTTGGGTAATATGGATTCGGGCCCCCGGACCCCCACCGAATTCGGACCCCCAGCCTGGCACGGAAAAATGGTTCTTAAGATTCGGAACCCCACCTAGGGCCGTAGTTTAAATTTCAGGAAATTTCATTTGCAAAAAGTTGGGGCACATTTGGATGGACACCTCGACTTCGGTACGCGGACAATTCCCCATCCGGCGACCACCCTAACTTTAGGCCTCAGTTGCAAGTACTGTTGTTTGTGTATACACACACATTTACCATACACAAAAATACACATTGTTTTTTCTATGTGTATACGCACACACATACACATACACATTGAAAATCGCGATACACATTACCATACACAAACAGTACTCAAAATGTGTATTTTTGTGTATGTGTATTTGATCAGCAATAGTCGATAAAATTTGGAACAGAATCGTAAAATTTCAAAGTTTTTGCTGCAGTAATAAACAGTAGATATGCTCACAAAACCTTCAAATAGCCTAAGTAACTCGATTTCAAAGCAATCCAAGGTTTCAAGCAGCAGACATTGAGAGATTTGTTTTTCCTAGCATTTCTGGCTCAAAATCTACCAAAAAATTTGCATTTTCAGTACAATACACATACACAAATATGTACAAAAATACACATTGTTTTGTTGAATGTGTATACACATATTACCATACACATTTGAAGGTAAATGTGTATACCCATACCCATACACAAACCGAAAATCCAATACCAAACAACAGTAATTTCAAGCTGCAATTCAAGTTTCTTCCGGTACCAATTTTCACTTTATTTTTTCTATTTTAGTGTATGATCTCTGCTGTTCTTCCGGTACCAATTTTCACTTTATTTCTTCTATTTTAGTGTATGATCTGTGCTAGTGCGTCTGGTCGCAAATTCTCACTGGTAGATTGGAGTGCTGATGCAGCTCTGTTCGGGCACTTTATACATGATTCGATATTGCCATATGGTGTGTATTACATATTTCCTTGTGTAGCGTAAGTACGATAAATCTTTTTAAATACTTCGCTATTATTGGGTCTACATGCGGGCGTACTAACTACTGTTGCTAAGTAAAAATATAATTATATTATAATTTACTCGTATTAGGAAATTTCTAAAAAATTAATTGAAATTATACTTATAATTAGTGTTTCCGAGTAAATTTATTTTGAAATTAAATAACTATTAAATTGCTTGCTCAGCCTTCAGATGAAAATAACTTGCTATTAATTTGCTTGGTACCCAAATTCGGAAATTTAATTTGATACAAATTTGTTATTTGATATGAATTAAATATAAATTTGCTAAAATCAATACTCAATTCCTGACGAAAGAGTTCAAAACCTGGGTTGTGTCAGTCCAAAATGAGTTGACCTTTCTTTAGATGGCGACAAATGGTCTGCAAATTAGCATTTAATGAGTTGATATCTTTGCTATAAGCATGAACAAGGTGATCTTTGGACTGAACTTGTTGCTTTGTAGCCAGACTTTGGTTAGTGAAGCTGCCAAACCAAGCAAATTTATATCAAATTCATATCAAATTTATATCAAATTTCTAGGCCAATTTTACGAAATTTAATATAATTTTAATTTGTTTGACAGTCAGCGCGAGAAATTTAATTTGTTATTAAATTGCTATTTACTTGGTGATTTTGGCCAAAACAATTTAATTTTGTTATTTAATTTTAATTTGATCGGAAACACTACTTATAATTTTCTTAAGGCAAAAATTCACTTTTAGTATAATTGAAATTATAATTTACCTGTATTAGTAAATTTCTAAAAAGTATAATTAAAATTATAATTTACTTAGCAACAGTAGCGCGTACTACTACTGTGGAACCAATGTGATGCTCCTTTCGAGCGAAAGAGATACAATGTAGTCTCGGTTAATGTGTTCAACAACGGCATTTCAATTCCTCGATCGATTCTGTCAGGGTTCGGATTCGGTCAGGGGATTTAAAATTTGTCAGGGGATTTTGCGATTATCAGCGGAAATTGCGGGCGTCACTAAATAAAAACATGCATTCAGTAGGTTGTAGAAGCAGGAATGAAAGTGCATGTAATTCAGTCGATATCAGTACGTTTTAGAAGGGTAATTTTTCAAAAATTTTCTCGCCCTGGTTGGACGGCCCAACCAACCTCCTCAAACTACTAAACCTGTTAGTTTCTGTGGTCAGAATGCCTTTCAAACGCGTTTTTGAAGGTTGATTTTTTAGAAAATTTTCGCCCTGGTTGGGTCATACATGTAGGAGGGGGGGTTTTGGGGGGGTTAGCCCCCCAGACCCGATTTTCGGCAAACCCCCCCCCCAGCCGAATTCTGGGGGGGGGTTTTCTGAAACCCTATTTTGGGTTACAAACTGCTAAAATTCAGGGTTTCAAGACTTATATACCGTAATTTAGCATTTCAAAAGCCCTAAATAGGGTTCCGGAACCCTAGTTAGGGTTTCAGAAACCCAAAGTAATGCCTCCGGAACCCTATTTAGGGTTTCAGAAACCCTAAATAGTGTTCCGAAACCCTGTTTTGGGTACCTGAAAGCCTAAATAGGGTTCCGGAGCCCTAATTTGGGTTTCAAAAGCCCTAAATAGGGTTCCGAAACCCTGTTTTGGGTTTCTGAATTAGGGTTCCAAATTAGGGTTCCGGAACCCTATTTAGGGTTTCAGAAACCCAAATTAGGGTTCCGGAACCCTATTTAGGGTTTCATGAACCCAAATTAGGGTTCCGGAACCCTAATTTGGGTTTCTGAAACCCTAATTTGGGTTTCTGAAACCCTAAATAGGGTTCCGGAACCCTACTTTGGGTTTCAAAAACCCTAAATAGGGTTACGGAACCCTAATTTGGGTTTCACAGAGACTAAACAGGGTTTCTGGAGGCCCAAATAGGGTTCCGGAACCCTAATTTGGGTTTCACAGAGACTAAACAGGGTTTCTGGAGGCCCAAAGTAGGGTTCCGGAACCCTAATTTGGGTTTCTGAAACCCTAAATAGGGTTCCGGAACCCTACTTTTGTTTCAAAAACCCTAAATAGGGTTACGGAACCCTAATTTGGGTTTCACAGAGACTAAACAGGGTTTCTGGAGGCCCAAATAGGGTTCCGGAACCCTAATTTGGGTTTCACAGAGACTAAACAGGGTTTCTGGAGGCCCAAAGTAGGGTTCCGGAACCCTAATTTGGGTTTCTGAAACCCTAAATAGGGTTCCGGAACCCTAATTTGGGTTTCTGAAACCCTAATTTGGGTTTCTGAAACCCTAAATAGGGTTCCGGAACCCTACTTTGGGTTTCAAAAACCCTAAATAGGGTTACGGAACCCTAATTTGGGTTTCACAGAGACTAAACAGGGTTTCTGGAGGCCCAAATAGGGTTCCGGAACCCTAATTTGGGTTTCACAGAGACTAAACAGGGTTTCTGGAGGCCCAAAGTAGGGTTCCGGAACCCTAATTTGGGTTTCAAAAGCCCTAAATAGGGTTCCGGAGCCCTAATTTGGGTCTCAAAAACCCTAAACAGGGTTTCAGTGCCCTAATTTTTGTTTCAAAATCTCTAAATAGGGTTCCAGATACGCATTTTAGCTCTATTCTGTCGAGTAAAATAGAGCTTTTTTGCATGTTTTAAAGCAAAAACATGTTTTTTGCACGTTTTTAATAAAAAATAGGATTTTCTGCACATTTTAAACCAATAAATAGGGTTTTATAGGGAATTTTTGCACTTCTGACAGGATTTTTACCGGATTTTTAGTCCTCAAAACCCTGTTTTGAGCCCAAAAAAAGGTCGCTAAAACCCACTTTTGGACACCAAAAAAAGGTCGCTGAAACCCCCTTTGGAAATAGTGCTGAAACCCTATTTTGGATCTGGAAACCCCCCCCCAGCCGAAAACCCAGCTACATGTATGGGTTGGGTGGCCAAACCAAACGTCTTCAAACTGCTAAAACTGTTAGTTGTATGCTCAGTCAGAGTGCCTTTCAAACACAATTTTCAAAATTTCCTCGCATCTGGTTGGGCAGGCAAAATCGGGGGAATGTCAGGGGATTTTGTATCACCAGATCGGCACCTGACTATGATGAGTTTTAGATTCATATAGTAGTAGCAACCCTCACTAGCAAAGATTTCTAGCACAATTCTTATTCAGATTTGATGTACTTTCACCTCCACCGCAAAGGGGGTGTACCCACCCTACACCCCCCTGGATACGCCACTGACTTTCAGTGGAGCTCAGCGACAGTTTGAAGAAGTCAGCTTTTTGCTCTCCTACCTGCTGTATGGCATTTTTCATTATATTTCAATTATTATTATCTGAGAAATACTTTGTTGGACTCCATTTTTGTGCAAGTTTCTCTGTTCACTGCAATGCTCAATGTTGACCTTCCGCATTAACTGTTACGCAGCATTTTTACTCACCCCCAAGTCAAACATTTTTGACAATCATTTAGCTAGCTGATGCTTAACTTATTTCTATGACGTGCAGTTTACTGGGAAATACATTACGCAAAGTCATTACATAATGATTATACGAACAAATTTACCGCGTTACAGTAATTTATAAAATCAGAGCTTAAAGAAACCGAATGCCGGCTCAATCCCACCTGACAAGGCAAACTGCCTTTTTAAATTTTACCCTAACGGGTGATCCTAACTCTGAACCTGCACCCAGCTAAGCCTGAACCTAAGCATCAGCTTGAAACTGAGGCCTAAAGTTAGGGCGGTCGGCGGATGGGGGGAATGGTCCGCGTACCGAAACCGAGGTGTCCAACAAATGTGCCCCGAAATTTGCAAATATAACGTCGTGAAATTTAAACTACGGTCCCGGTATGGGGTTCCGAATCCACAAACCGTTGTTTCCGTACCAGGCTGGGGGTCCGAATTCGGTGGGGGTCCGGGGGTCCGAATCCATATTACCCGTTTTTGGTCTCGGAACAGACAAATTCTGGAAACGTGCGCACCCAAATTGTAAATCTTTAACAAATATGACCGAATGCGGTATCAAAGCTTATGACTTCTACATTATTGTTTTACAGACCAGCACATCCATAACCAATTACTGCATGCAATCGGAGATTACGCGCTCTAGTCTAGCATGTTGCCTTGTTTCATCGATTATCGGTCGATTCCCCCCGGAACACCACTTGAACCCGGAAAACTTGCCATAAAATTGATACGTATGGACTACATTCGTGTCCAAGGCCGGATCGGTAGACCATTACCCTAGCTACAGAATTAGCACAGTTAGAAAGATCATGATCGAAACCCCAGGACAATGGCCCTTTTTAAAGAACGAAAAAATGCGCCACGACCTCTACTTACAAAAACAATAGCAGCATTTCAGTCCTCTCACAGATATGTCTGCCCAAAAGCATATAGGTAGATATGACAATTTGCTATCGATTAAGCATAAACATAACAATATTCGTGCAAGCCCCAGGACGGTGGCCCTTTTCAACGAAAATCATCACTATGAAAAAAATAGAAAAAAAAAGAAGCTTTCTCAGTCATCTTTTGAACGATAGCTACCAATTTTACTACGTGAGTAGGCCTATCTTAGATGCATATTTCGACGCATTAGCTTCAGAGATTCTTGAACAACAAATTAAAAAAAATAAAAAGAATGAAAATGCGCGATTTCGACTACCCCTTACTAAATCATCTGTAGCATTCGAGTCTGCCAACAGATATGTCTGCCCAAGTGCATATGGGTAGATATCACCATACATGTAGCTGGGTTTTCGGCTGGGGGGGGGGAATTTTTCTGATCCAAAATAGGATAGGGTTTCAGCGACCTTTTTTTGGTGTCCAAAAGTGGGTTTCAGCGACCTTTTTTTGGGCTTTTTTGGTTTTGAGGACTAAAAATCGGGTAAACATCCTGTCTGAAGTGCAAAAATACCGTTTAGTACCCTATTCTTGCTTTAAAACGTGCAAAAAACCTTGTTTTTTATTTAAAATGTGCAAAAAAGCTAATTTTGCTATAAAACGAGCAAAAAACACTTTTTATTCGACATAATACAGTTTAAATTCTTTTCTGGAACATTCTTTACAGATTTTAAAACCATAATTAGGGGGTTCCGAAACCCTAATTTGGGCCTCCAGAAACCCAAATTAGGGTTCCGGAACACTATTTAGGGTTTCAGAAACCCAAATTAGGGTTCCGGAACCCTATTTAGGGTTTCAGAAACCCAAATTATGTAGGGTTTCAGAAACCCAAATTAGGGTTCCGGAACCCTATTTAGGGTTTCAGTAACCCAAATTAGTGCTACACATCTAGGGCTTTACAGTTTGTTTCCCGCGCACGTTTATGCAATATGTGTACGTACGGTACTATGTCGGCCTACCTAAAGTTAGTGATGTGCACCGGCACTGGGTCATTGAAGATTTTGGGCGGACCGGGCCGCACAGCATTTTCAGGCCTCCCCCTTGGGACGGACCGGGTATGCCCCACCAGTGCTGCCCGCCCGACCTGGCCGGCGAAAATGTGCTCATGCACATCTCTCCTAGAGCCCAAACTCCATCAATTGCTGAATTCCAACGTACGTACAGTAAGTCAAGACTGCTTTTTCAATTCATACAAGTTTTCCTATTTTTGACAAGGCTATTTTCCGCCGTTAGTTTCGAATTCTGGCTTGTCTTTGTTCTTAATGTAAAATCAGTGCTAAAAGCTCAGTCAGTGATCTTTTGACTGTTTCACTTTATCTGCAGAAAAGCAGTTAAGTCAGTTTGGGGTATTTTTATCACAAACAATCGCTGTAAAAATGCGTTAAGGCCGTCCCCAGTTTTCCACTACAATTGGGCACGTTTAAAATATAACGAAATGCGGACTGGTGCTCTTTAAAGTCTTTAGATTACGTTGACAGCGCACTCTCGCAACTTTGCGGACCGCCTCTGGTTCTCGCAGGATTTGCGATGATCGCAAGGATTTGCGAGAGCGCCAATTTTTCATGCAACGGTCAACACTTGCGATGGCCAACTTGCGAGACGCTTGCGAGAGCAGCGGCCAGTTACGAGACTCGCAACCACTTGCGAGAGTTTCATGCAACCGGCCCTTAGTCCGGCAACTGCAGCGAAGTGCCTCTGCTGTTTTTTCGTTAAAAAAGTAAACTCAAACAGCTTTTTCTGAGAAAACATTGATTATAACACACTGGCCCGGTTGCATGAAACTCTCGCAAGTTGCGATATCGCAAGTGGCTGCGACTCTCGCAACTTGAGTTGCGAGTCTCGTAAGTTGCGAGAGCACAGGGGTGCGTTGCACGAAACTCTTTTCACTCTCGTAAAGTTGCGTGAGCAGTTGCGAGATCGCAAGCTGTTGCGAGAGTATGTAAAATTGTGATTCTGACCATTTTTTGCAATATTTGCTACCTCTTACCCTCAGAATTGAACTTTTTGGTGTAAAGATGAGCACTACACGCACCAGAGCTGATACCAGTGACCTATCGACGAATGATTTTAACTAATTTATTTCGTTCTCTGAGCAAGAAAAGTAAAATGACTAAAGCACAGGCCTCCTACAAAACAGATTTGGTTCAAAAAATCGTGAAGCAGATTTTACTGAAAAATTAATTCAACAGATTGCACCAGTACTACTAAACTTATGCTAAAATATACATTGTAGTTAGGAAATGTTAGATGGGGATTCAAGGTACGTATAAAGCTATGGTAACGCTGAGCTTTATAAATGTGCAATTGTTAGTTGCTACACATCTAGGGCTTTACAGTTTGTTTCCCGCGTACGTTTATGCAATACGTATGTACTTGTACATACGGTATGTACCGTACTAATGTCGGCTTACTTAGAGTTAGTGATGTGCACCAGGCACTGGGTCATTGAAGATTTCGGGCGGACCGGGCCGCACAGCATGATGTTCAGGCCTCCCCCCTGGGACGGACCGGGTATGCCCCACCAGTGCTGCCCGCCCGACCTGGCCGGCGAAAATGTGCTCATGCACATCTCTCCTAGAGCTCAAACGCCATCAATTGCTGAATTCCAACGAACAATATACGTACAGTAAGTAAAGACTGCTTTTTCAATCCATACAATTTTTCGTATTTTTGACAAAGCGATTTTCCGTCGTTAGTTTCAAATTCTGGCTTGTCTTTGTTCTTAATGTAAAATCAGTGCCAAAAGCTCAGTCAGTAATTTTTTGACTGTTTCACTTGTTTCTTCTAAAAATACATAGTATTTCTTGCGCCTGCAAAGAAAATGTATCGCGCGATTTGAGCGGTAGGCGTCCTCTTTTCTTAACGCCGTTTACCCGATCATCCCTGGCTGCTATACAATTGAAAGTTTGCGTAAACACACAGACTCGTCTGCATCGTATTTTTTCGACATACTCCAACAGCGATTTCTTTTTCCCGGAATGGATGGACGCAAATCATCATAATGAAAAGGTTCTACTCAATCAGTTGAAAGCTACGCATAGCCTTTTCTGATTTTTAGATCTGAGTTACATGCTTGTAAAGTCAATCATAGTACATAGAAAAGAAGCAAGCAAGGAAAATGCACAAAATATTGGCTGCGTATGTGTATGTTTTATGCGTTAGTTTTGTCATCAGTAACGCATACCAGTATATACTAGTACAGCTAGTATGTTAAATACATGTTTCTATCCGTTGTTCAGCCGGATATCAGCTGATTATTTCAGATAGAACTCTGCTGAATTTGTTAAAAACTCTCGCGAGCGGCCAAAATCGGGTTCGCTTGCAATACGGCGCCAAAGAGTTTTTCGGGAGGGTGACCGTTCGGTCACCCTCCCGAATTTTGTTGCAGTGCAGCGCATGGCCACGCTGCTGCAAGCGGCCGGCCACGCAGTGGAACATTCTTCCCTTTATACATTCTTGCTGGTTATGTATGACTATGCGTATATAAAGTGCAATTAGCCAAAACCACTGAGCCGGTATAAGTAAAACAATTGGCCAAATACGGCGACAGCTAGATTTATGGGGTTGAATTAAGAAGAAAAAGCGTTGGCGACGCAGTGTAACAATCTGCTGGTAGATGACCGCATTTCTCACACTTGTAACTCAGGCAAAGTCAGCGCACGGTTAAAAGGCTTTTTTCGTGTCAGATTAACACGCACTACACGACCTCCTGGCGAGATGCGATCTGATTTGGCAGAACGGCTTCGTCTCCCACAAGCGTTATCTCTGAGTTTATCGAACTGGGACAAAAGTGAGAATTGGCTAAACCGTTGGGCAGAGATGACCCCGTTAAACGGGTGGTAGTAAAAAGTGACACAAAAACAAGTCGATCTAGGTTTCTGTTACTTTCGCGGCATCGCGCGAAACATGATTTAACATGCTTTCTTATAGCGGGTCTCTAGGTCAGTTTAACGCGCAGTTCACTCCTCCGAATACTTTCCCGTTAGAAGTGTCAAATTAGATTCTGGCTGCCGGCCGTTTTCCGCTTTCATTCATCTCCTCCGTTCGTGCCATGCGACCTCTGCTCTGTTTGGCAGCTCTCTGGCTCGCTCTGACTGCAGCCACTCCCGAGGATGAATCGTTGGATCCTGTCTTCGACAACGACCTCATGAAAGGTAAATCTGGTTTCAGTCAAACTGAGATTATACCATCTTAACTCGTATTATTATATTGGCTTTGGAAAAATAGTTAGAAGGCTGTTTTCAGTTTGCCGCCCTCTGGACAGATCTCTAGACCTGATGTTCATACTGGACGGTTCCGGGTCAACCGGTGGAAGCACATTCGACACGCAAATGAAAATGGTCACTAGAATAACGAACATGGTCGATATTTCTGCTGAGAAAACCAAAGTGGCAATGATGCAGTACGCCGGCTACGCTCGAGTCGAATTCGACTTTCAACAGTACCTCGTACGCACTTTTCTTAGTTAGGAATCGTTTCCTTTACACAAGGAAAGATTTCAGAATAAAACCTCTTTGCGGAGTGGTCTTAAGAAAGTCCGGCATATTTCGGGAACGACCAGGACTGGACGAGCGCTCAGCAAAGCTCTGCAGGTTTTCCGAAGCGGCGGTCGAATGAACAATCCAGGCGTGGCTCAAGTGAGATTTAGACTGAGCGCATTAGGCTGAGCAGAATTTTTCTGGTTAACTCAGTAATGCGCGTTGGGTGCTTCCAAAAGAGAGGATACACAGTGCGTGTACAGGTAGTTGTGGTTGTGGGAGACGGGCACTCGCACGACGACCCGGTGCCGCCGGCAGACAAGCTGCGCAAAGCTGGTATCAAAGTGATGGCGCTGGGCATCGGCCAGTACATCAACATGGACGAACTGGAACAGATCGCCGCCGACACCGAACTGGCTTTTACTGCCGACAACATGGACCATTTCGTTAACAAATTCGAGCAGATCGCAGTCGGAGAAGTGTGCGACTACGCCAAAAGTACGTAAGTGTGTCAGCCACCATCGCGTCATATTTTCTGGCCACTTCACCAGTTTTATTAGACAACTTTATAGTAATCGATTAGACTCTTCTCCACTTGTGGCCGGGTCAGCAAACGTATCCTACAGTACGCGCCTGATTTTCAGAGCCGTTCGGAGCTGAGATAACCTGTCTGAACAACACTGTCGAAGTGAACATACTGACCAAACTCCCTTTCAAGGGCCACTTATATGTGCCCGGTCAGTTCCATGATACACGGTGTATCGCAAGGGCCGATCCAAATTCGGACGGCAGAAGCATTTCCATTTCACTGCCCTTAGACGCGTGCGGATTTCAGAAACAGTTTCTGGTACGGGTTTTTGTTGTTGTTGTTCAACTTTATTCTGTACCAGACAGAAGAGGACACGCATACTCAAGAGAGCCCTTCAACGCGCTGCCCTTGGGTTTGTCGCTATGAGCCTGCTAAAGAGACATATTTGTAGTTCACGCCTCCTGGACTTCTGTTCGAGTCAGCTGTGACGCTGAAGTATCATTCCGAATACAAACTAAACATCGATAAAGTGTTCGCTATTCGATGCTTCTATCCGGACATTAGACAAAGATTCAACGGAACGCTCAAGAAAACGGATGAAATCAACTTCTCCTTTTCACAAGACGACCAACCTTTGGACGAATTTGATCAGGGCGGAAACAGAATAGAGTGAGCGAATCAATCAAGTATTCTACGTACGCATAAAATTCATTAAATTAGGGGACCTCAAGTGGCCAGTTTCTCGGCCCCAAATATGACCATGCCCTGCGCCTACACCGTAATCGAGCAACAAGGAGAGGGTTGCATTATCGAGGATAGCAAAGTCGGAGACACTATTGTACACAAATGGCAGTGTGACAGAAGTACCTACACTGCACTCTACGTACGTAGTTGGACTCAAGTGTTTCAGAGATTTTCGGAGACGATTATGCGATGCTCATCCACAGTTGCTATTTAAGAGGAGAGAACGGTCATGGCAAACTTCTGATTGACCAAAACGGGTAATTCTCCTGGTTCCTCCTTTCAGCTCGAAACGATTCAAATCACTTCCAGTTGTTCTGTTGATCCAACAGTGGTAGACACGCCGCACTATGTCGAAGATTTGACTGCACTGGTGCCCGGAAAAGTGGTTAAGTTTCCGGACAGTCGGACAATAAAATTCAGTTGCTCTATTTCACTGTGCAATAAACCCGACGGAGAATGCGAAGGTGTTTTGGTACGAAGGCAAACTAAAAGACTGATTGATGATCGTATTCAAAGTCAAAGCTTTAGCCTCCCAGGTGTGCAGTGCAGGTATCCTTCCTGCGCACGAAGAGACAGGTTCAGTTCATAAAAACAGACACTCGCCACATGCCAGAGCACATGCTGGAACGACTCTTCCATCGACGACAACTGCTCAGACAGAAAACTCAGGTTAAACCGCAAGACTGCCCAATTCAACTCTTCCTTAACTCACACAACTTGCAGGACCTGACAACCGAATCGGCGCCGATTTCAACGCAAAGCAATGGACAACCGCAATTTATTACCTTGCGCCCCATCGCTCCCAAGACAAACCGACGCAGACCGCTTCTGCGCAGACGCAGACCCTCAGGTGACAGGTGAAAGTTAATGCCTCTACTACTGTTCGTCTGCTTCTTTAGAGAGACTGGGCACTCCGATCCGCCGACCACGTCCTACAGTAGTGAGGCCAGGAACCGAATTCTCACGCACTGTGGCGGCGCCAAAACCTATACAAATACTGCCGGGTACCAGTCAACAACCGCAAAACACTCCTTCAACTACAACCACCGGTAATTTTAAATTGCCAGGCACTTAACGGCATCTATGGTACTGGCACTAGTGTAGTGGTCGATCGTAAGGGTACATGGTATGTAGTACCAGTTACGTATGGCACAGAGCCAGAACGCACGGTACCCGTACCATACAGTACTATCATACGCATAGGGAATATAACTTAATCACTAAGTACTGATTACCACAGATGCTACGGGTATCGTATACTGTGTAAGCCGTTAAGTAGTAGCTAACTGTAATACGTCAAGAGCCGAAAGCAGATTACTGAATCTTTACCCCAAAAATGTTCTCTTGGAGACGTTTGTACACGTACAAGTTATATAAACATCACTTCGGTAAGCCAAAAAGACCGATCTTTGGCTAAAATCAATGTTTTTGGTTTAAGTACAGTAGGTTAAAATAAGCCACTTTGAGCTGATTTACATAGAATTTAAGCAAATGTACTTTTTATATTTTTCTAAACAGAATGCTTCCAAAAACTCCTCACCGGGTAGAGTCGGCGTGAGGGGAAGGTCAGAGCCAGAGGTGCTCAATCAACCCCCTTTGGCATGTGGCTGCCGGACATACAGTACTGGGCCGCTATACCAACGCTCTGCTCTGCCCGATGTATCCGGGCTTGCCGATCAACTGTGATGTAAACCAACTAGACATCACCAATTTCTTTGGGTGGTTACTTCTACTATGGCGACAATACGTTGTTTGAATTTGAAAGTTGCCATTTCAGAAGCACTAGAAATACTGGACCAGGAACCAGATGAAACTGCGGAGCTGGAAGAGGGAAGCGGCGAGGATGAAAACACGACTCCAGCTGCTCCACAAGCCAGCAATCTGACTGCTGAGGATCTGGAAATAAGTGTGTCTGAGAACGCAACTGCTTCGGCGCTGAATCACACCCAACAAGCTGACCAACTGACCACACCGGCTTTGTCTGCCCAAACAACTACTGAAGCAAAAATGAGCATGGCGGACTTTGACTTACAAGGGTTGGCCGACGAAATCATAGCAACAATCGACATTATGAAAGTGAACCTGCAGTCGCAAACGATTACGGTGCAAGACCTGCAAGACACTCGAGAGCACGGCGGCTCCCCTGTTAACTGGTGTCCTAGGCAGTAGATGACGGTTTCCATTTATGTTTACTTCCTCAAACTTTATCTCAATGTCTGTATTTTGCATTCCATTCGGAGCATTCTCCCGAAGTGTTACACACCTCGGCTTTTATTTAGTTTCTCTGTTTCACTTTTGTTGATTTTGATTGTTTTCAATTCTGGATACGCCAAAGACTCGTGTACAGTGTAGTTTAACTTCTATTCTTATGTACTACTGTATGTATGTATACTGATTGACGTTAATCTCTAAACATACTGTACTCTCACAGTGCAATAATAAACCGCAGCCTATTAGTCCGGTACAACATGTATTTCACTCTAATGTATTCTAATTATCACATAGAATTTTGTGTCGTTGATTATTTAACAAAACGCAAAAACGGTCAGTATCTTCCTACGTATGTGCAGAAAAAGACCGCCCACAAACTTTATGGGCTGTGGTAAAGGTCTGGGAAAAGGCTAGTGATTGGCACAGCTTAGTGACAGGTACAGGTACAGGTGGCACAGGTAGGGAACGTTTATTTTTTTGCAAGAACAACGTTTATTCAAGGCAAAAGACTCCAACTGACCTTCGATTTAGACAGGGTGAGCTGGGTCGATTTCCGGCTCTTATTATGCCCGCACATACGTTTAGCGGAAACGGTTAGAACTTTTGTTAGTGTTTCATCTAATTTAGGCAAATACATGAAAATGCAATACCGCTGGGCAAACGTTGTTTTGTCAAGATGAACTGCTGAATACTAATAGCACAGAGAAAAATGTATGGATTACAGTTCATCTGGTCTAGCCAAACTGTGCCAATCGGTAGAAATGATAAAACAAGACCTGCAAGGAAGACTAGAACCGACAACCATTTGTCGGAAGGAAGCGATTCAGCAGCGACCTATTCTACGCATAGTAACACTAAAACTAGGACGACCTTGTCTGACACAGATAGGCGTCAGTGCCTTGTTGTTTGTGTAAGAGTTAACGACCGAGTCTTTAATCGAACTCATGCTCAAGCAACCGCGCCAACTAATCGGCACTTTTCTTGTCTTCTTCGGACTTTGCTTTCTTCTTCCCAAAAGAACGCTTATTTCCATTTGGCCAGAAGCAGCCAGCGATTACGGCGCTGCGCTCAAGCAGTGCGTCTTAAACTTCAACGATGGCAATCTCTGGGGCAGTCTCGAGAGACTGGTGGCCAAGTGCGCCCAGCGCCATTCCACGCTCACCAACGCCAGCTTCTTCGCTCTGGACATGGGCCGTTACGGCGAGAAGAAATACTTCCTGCCGCCCAGTCGAGACATCGGCTCCAACTGTCGCTGGCTGACAATCGGCATCGGCGGCGACACGTTGGTAGAGCGTCAGATGAAGAAAAAGTTCCCCCAATGCGCAATCTACGGAATCGAACCCAGCATCGATCAGACCGAAGGCTTCGGAGAGATCGGCACTGTCATACCGATTGCAGTTGGTACGCAACCAAAATGATCGCTGAAAGAACGCAACCTTTTTTGCAGGCGTGGAAGCAGGCAATCTGACAATGCGACTGAGGTACGCAACGCCGCCGAAGCCGGGTCTCAGTCGGTACACGTTCGAAGACGTTCCTATCGAACCTTTGCACGACGTTCTAGATCGATTCGTCGGATCGCGACGCATACACTTTGCAACGTTAGACATCGAAGGGTTCGAGTACCCGATGGTGACGGCCTTGCAGACCAATAAGACGTTCGGCCGCAATCACGTTTCCTTCTGTCAACTGGATGTGGAAATGCACAGTCTTGGCATGGTGGTAAAATACAGGAAAGGTCGAAAAGGAGAATTTCAGTTCAAGCCTTTTTTTGAGCGATTTCTTAGATACTCTCCGTACGTACCTGTGAAGGCGGTTCTCTTTGGAAGACACCACAAAGTTACCTTTGTTAACCCGCAAGACGAAGAATGCTTGAAATACTTTTCTTTTGACCAATACTTCCCATTACTTTCAATTGAAAAAACGTCTAGCCAGTAAAACTAGTCAGTATTTTGAATTAGTTACTTAGGCTAAAGGCACATCACAACCTAAACACACCTCAATCACTGAGCGTTTTGATTTCTGAAGTGCACCGTAGACAAATCTCTTAGCGTCTTGGCAGCCATTTCAGGCGTAAGATCTCGTTGCGGCTCGCAGACCAGTTCATACCCAGCCATGAACTTTTTAATGGTGGAGGAGCGAAGCAACGGGGGCAGATAAACTGCGTGCAACTGCCAATAATCCGCACAGTCAGTGGACAGAAAAGAGCCGGTTGGGGCGCCGTGCCAGGCCATGCTGTACGGGAAGGTGCATTTGAAAAGGTTGTCGTACCTCGTCAGCAGCTCTTTCATGGTCTTTGCCAAGTCCCGTTTGTCCATCTCATTTAAATCAGTGATTCGAGGGATGTGACGCTTCGGCAGTAAGATCGTCTCATACGGCCAAACAGCCCAATACGGCACCACCACAACAAAGCGTTCTGTTTCCACAACCAGCCGTTCTTTCCGTTTTAATTCTTGCTGCAACCGCGCGTACGTACGTATGAACATTAGAGGATTGCATCAAATAAAACCGCCTAGCCATGCACCGAATCACAACTTTTTGCGCTAAAAAATTACTACTCGTTCAAAAAAGACCTCATCTTTTGAAAAATTTCGACTTCAAAAGTATAAAAATTACATCAGAAACTGCTGTAAAAATACTAGGTACCATTTGAACTGGAGAATAACAAACAAACAAAAACACTTTTAAAATAAAACTAGTGTACAGTTCGTATTCTGTGAAGACTTCTTGCAGAAACAAAGTTATTAGATAACTTTTGAACAGTTTTTAACTAAATTTAACAGACTATTCTTTAAAAAACAATCTAAACTTCCTCAGCACCAGAAACACCATTATCCACTTACATTAACGTAGTCCACCAGTAAAGGCCGTCCATTTTTCATGAAATATTGCTTCTGGGCTCTGTCTTTAGTGGCAGGTTCGTTTGGCATAAAATCACCGGCCCAAATCTGGCAGTGCGGATGTGGATTGGAACAGCCAACCATGGCGCCTTTGTTCTCGAAAATCTGCACCCAGATGTAGGTCGGTGCCAGCTCCTTCATCTGTCCAATCCAACCGTCAATTACAGTTTCAATGGCCGAGTGTTCCATCGTCGCTAACTGCAGATTCGAGTGGGGATGGAAGCACATCACGCGACACGTGCCGCTAATCGACTGCGCTCGGAACAACGGATCGTCATCGCTCTTCAACGAAGGAGTTTCCGGCAAGAAGGCAGGGAAATCGTTAGTGAAAGCGTAGGTGGACTTGTAATTTGGAGTTGTTAAACCGGAGCTGCGTTGCACTCCTGGACAGAGGGGATTGGTGGCATCAAATCTGGGAGGCACTTGCTCAGCTGCGGGCTCTGTCTGACCAGCCCACGGCCGCTTGCAGCGATGCGCAGCCACTATCACCCATTCCTCCTTAAGGGGATTGTACCGTCGGTGGGGAAAGTCCATTCAATCTAGCAAAAAGCATTATAAACAGAGATAAGGAACACTATTGACGATATTGTCGAACACATAGCATCAACTGAGCAGCCAATACTGGAGATAAAAAGGAGAGTGAACATTTATCAGCAATAACGCAACAAATAAGTTCAACAGTATAAAAGAATCGAGCACTTAACGGAATGCCATAGATGGGATTCAGGACTGCACTGTTGTACCATAATGGTACAATAGAAACGCAATGCTCGAACATTCGGCTAACCGCACAAGTACACCAAACCAAGTCCAGTGACATTAAGTGCCTGTCTGTCCATAACAAATATCAATCAAGAGTGGTTCTCTGGTCAGATCGAGTTTCAGTATTCAAACCCAAAATTGAAACTGTGAGCTATGTAGGAAGCTATAAGTTTCCACACTGATACTGTACATACTTATGAGTTATCCTTCAGCTGCAAAGCATTAGTGGACCTGGCGCTCCTGTTCTGAGATATAGGCATCCGAACATCGGCCCACTTAGCTATGGGACCTAAATTTCAGAATCAAATTTCTCGCTTCTTTACTCGGCATTCAGACTTAAAAATGGGGAGTTTTAGAGTACTTTTAGAAACTCTTGTCAAATTTCAGTTTTGAAGAAAAACATTTGTTTCGACCCCATTTGCCACTTCCTAGCTCGTCTGGAACCCCCAACCTCATTTTTTATTCCAGAAAAATATTGCGCTATCAACTACCTACAGTTTGGTGTAAAGCTTTGTGGGCTCAGACCCATAGAGCGTGAGGAAACTGAGATCAAACTTTCACTCGCACCCGGTCGCAAAATTTTCACTTTTACTCATACACGTAGTTGGGGGTTTTGGGGTTTAGCCCCACGCCCGATTTTCGGGTCACCTCCCACAGCCGGATTCTGGAGTTTCTGAAAACCTGAAACAGTATTTTGGGTTATAAAGTTTCAAAATTCGGGGCGCCCAAATACTAACTGGCGACCAAGATAGGTTTTCAAGACTGTTTTCAATCCTAAATTAGGGTTTCAGGAGTGACAAACAGGGTTTCAAGACTTTATAAACCCTATTCAGTGTTTCAAAAGCGCTAGTTTGGGTTTCTGAATCATTTATTAGGGTTTTCTAAGGCGCAAAGGGCATCATCATAATAAATTTTTGTCTTAAAAATTAAGTTAAGTTTTAAGTCTGAATACCGAATAGTAAGCAAGAAATTTGATTTTGAAATTTTGATCCGATAGGGGACCGGTTTTCGGATGCCTATAAATATCTCAGGACAGGGAGCGTCAGATACACTAATGTTTAGCAGCTAAAAGATAACTCATTAGTATGTATTAGTGTGCCAACCAGTGGCGTATCCAGGGGGGTGTAGGGTGGGTACACCCCCTTTGCGGTGGAGGTAGGAAGAAAAAGTCGGTCAAAAATAGGCGAAAATAATGAATTATGTACCAAAACTGTCTATTTTGTGCTCAGAATGCCTTTTAAACGCGTTTTTGAAGGCTAAATTTTCAAAATTTTCTCGCTCTGGTCGGGCAGAAGCCCAACCAGGCCACTTCAAACTACTAAAACTTGTAATTTCTGTTAATTTTAAGCCTGGAATGTGTTTTAAACGCGTTTTTGAATGTAAATTTTGCTAAATTTTCTTACCCTGGTTAGGCAGCGGCTCAACCAGGCACTTTCAAAATTTTACACCCCCCTTTCCGAAATCCTGGATACGCCACTGGTACCAACTAGTATCATCTCTCTAGTTCAAAGTTTCAGTTTTGGGTCTGAACAGAGCAAAGGCCCACAACGCGATCTGACCAGAGAGCGACTCTTAAGAGGAATTGGACGAGTCGGAGGAAAAAGAGTTGAGAAACCAAGACGGAATGAAGTGGTGCTGTTTGGACTGGGAGGGCTCGAGCAACTGCAGATCGACCGTTTTCTGTCCGGGATGCCACTGCATAAGATAGACTGCCGACAAGTCATTAGTAGTGAGAACCTGCTTAAGTCTAGTCAGCAACTGGTCCAGGAAACTAAGGGTGACTGCCGGTCGCCAGAACTTGGTGCAGTTTTTGTACAGGTCGGTCAAGAAGAACACGTCAGTACCGGTCACCAGTCCGTCGTCGTTCCGGAAACCGCAGACGATTCGGTCTATGCCAATCAGAAAGGACTGGTGCCACCACTTGATGGCTTTGAAGCGGTAGAAATTTTGCAGCTGCCGTTCGGTCGAAAAAATACGATTGGTCTTCAGTTCCACGTACTTTCCCTGCTCGTCTTTGCAGTCCACCTCTGCAGCGTAGAGCAGACGATGAGTGCCCAGCTTCGAACGCACCACCGAGGCGAACTGTTCTTGGTTGCAGACGGGAGCAGACGTGTCCGGCTGACTCTGCAACACAAAATCGGTTGCAATCATTGTGACTAGTGAGAGAGAGAGCAACCTGCACGGGAGAGTCCGCAACGACGTACTGTTCGAACTTCCAGCCCCAGTACAGCATTCTCTTTTGCCATTCAGTACGGGCTTCCACTTCAGTCACGCGCTGCTCGGTAGGGTATTCACAGATGAAAATCACATCCTCCACGCGAATCACAGCAAATTTCCAGCCCTCCCGCCTTTCAAAAGGCGTGGTCGCCAGTTTCGTCAGCGCCCCACGGAAACATACGAAATCAGCACCTGACACAGCTAAAACAAAAAAGCAATGTGTAAGCGAAAGCCAATAAACAACAGAGTACAAGAGACAGTCGCTTGACTACTGCTACACGTAGCACGCTCCGTTTGACTGGCAGCACATACGTAGAAAAACTTTATTGCACATTGTTGTTCGATTTAGAGTGAAAAGGATATCAGAAAAACTGAATACCGATATCCGACACTTACAATGGTTTAAAGCAACCTGCCAGCTGGTGCCCAACGCACTTTACCTTTGATTTCAATGAAATAATTATAAAAATTAATTTTAAAAATAACCAAAAATTTTCACAAACTTTGCGCAATTGTAGAGTCAGTGCCGCAATTTATCGTCTTGGGTATTTAAAAAATGAATCAAAGTACTTTACTAGCATTTCAATCATAAGTAACAGTTAGCACTTTACAGCAATTTGTTGATCAGTCACTAATCTTCTAAATGCAAGTTGTCAGTTAGATGCCGATTGCCCGATACTCAAGTCTAATTTAGCCTGTTCTTTTGTATCATCATCAATTCCATCCACACCCTTTTCCCTCTGAAAGGCCGGACACCAGAGCCGAGTAGACGTGAATAATGTTTGCTTAGGTTGTCGCAGTCTAATACAGTTGACAATTTTAATCGTGCCGGCTACAAGAATAATGAACAAAGTGCTGGAGCCCAGGAGGACTTCATACAAATATTTGGTATTGGTGAATACGACCACATGCTTTGCTGTAGAAGGGGGCTCAGTTCCGAATGAGACGGTGTTACTTAAAACCAGAAACAGAGTGTCAGCAAGCAAGAGCACCGGAGCCAAGACCATCCAACAAACTCGCCAGTACCAGCCAGCTGGTCCTGCAACCAGAGCACATATCCCTTTCCCTGCACCCAGCATCCTGACGATCATGGCCATGAAGCTTTTGTAATCGTAAAGGTATAAACAACAGACCACTTCAAAAAAAGCTATGAAATTCACAGTGTTACTGCTGTACTGGTCTACCGTTTCCAAAAGACGATAACCACCCTGAAAAATATATTACCTACTCAGTGTTTGAAATGGAGATGATTATTGTTCCCCAGTGCACATTGGCAGTCCGAGCAAGAAAAGTACTGTGCAGACAGCAACAATAATAATCCAACGATAGCCAGCCAATCTCGGGAACTGGTCACACACACACACCACTATTGTTTCTGTTTGTACCACCTGGCCACTTAGCACCAGAAAAACGAATGAAATAAATAGCAGCGCCGAGCCGACCAAATAGCGCCAGCCGGCAAACTCAGCAATATCTTGTCGATTGTAATACGCTCCTGCGCCCAAAAATTCAAATACCACAAAACACGCAACCACACTCACACTCAAATCGACTGCGCAAATAATGATGGCCGATCTGAAAGGCGCACACAACATACACACAGATCTGACAGTTGACCACCTTTTACCGCACCTGAAGCAGTTGTGATGGAAAGGGTTGAAACTGGCTAAAGTAGTGAGAGTTCGGAACGAAACGCCTACTGAATACAACACCTCACTCCCCGACGTTCCCCACACTCGAACGTTTTGCAACTGCTCAATGTTGGCCTTGACCATGTAGCTGAGTCCTGCCCCGGCTCCATCAAGAGTAGCTCCATAAATTAGCAAGCAGACGAGAAAGGCCAGCGGTATGAGCACGATCGGGTACACGGCAATGCCCAATGACCGCACGCTCCAAAGGTTGCACAGCACCGTCACCACCCACATAACAGACAGACAGAGACTTTTCCCTGACTTTCCCTGACCTGAGTGCTAAAATTCCCTGACTTTCTACAAGCAAACTCATAAAACAGTAAATGTTTTCAAGCACCTAATTTTGTGATTTCTTTTGCATCGGCAGATATTTACATAAACACTAGCATACGCAATAATTTTCTAAAAGCAAAGGGTGAATTTGGTATTCAAAACTAATTGTATTTCAACAGGTTATTCCGAGCATAAATTAACAAGAATCAACAGTTTCAGGGTTTGACGAGGCCTGGTTGGGCTGCAGCCTAACCAAGGCGAGAAAATTTCGAAGAAATAGCTTTCAAAAACGCATTTAAAAGGTAGTCCTTGGCGTAAAATTAACAGGAATTAACAGTTTCAGAGTTTGACGAGGCCGGGTTGAGCAGCTGCCCAACCAGGGCGAGAAAATTTTAATAAATCCCTATAATTTTCCCTGACCAGACCTGAAATTCCCTGACTTTTCCCTGACCATTTTTAATTTCCATGACTTTTCCCTGACCCGTATGAACCCTGTTATGGGTTACTTGAGGCCCTGCCTACCTCTTTCAGTCCGACTCTGAATTTTCCGACAGTTTGCCGTTTGAAAACAAAGGTTGCGCATGCACTTAGCATATGCTTAAGACCGAAACTTAGGGCTTATATGAGGGTCGGCCGGACACGGGTGCCTTCCTACTACGTACCAAGAATGCATAAAAGAGTAGCAAGAATGTGCCACTCAGCGGCCGGCCGAGTGTCGATGCGCTGCACCATAATTATCGGAATTCGCATACCCTCCGGTAATTGCGCATGCGCTTTATTGCAGCGCAACCTGATATCTGAGCAAGCATGACGTCATCAACAATTTTTTTGAGTTTTTACAAAGGCGCAATTCATTCCATTTCATTTCATCCAATTTCGCCTAAGACCTTCAATCATCACAATAACGGCAACATGGAGCGTCGAAAAAGATTCCAAGATATCTTGAAATGCATCAGGCTTTTTGCATTTGTGAAACTTTCCAGTTTGAACGCAACACACGAGCTTGGTCATGTACACATGTCACATGCTTGCATATTTCAGCATTTTTACCTTTCTTTCCCTTTATCATGAGGCCGTAGACTTAAGAAATCAACGGCGGCAGCTATTTTTCCAAAGACAGATTGAATGGGGGGCAAATGGCGGGTCGTCCTCTTGATGACCTGCAAGTCATACCCACACCTCCCAGCGGTGCCCCCTGGAGCTGGGCGCCCCGCTTGGGCACCCAGTACCAACGTGGGATGGCGAAACTTTTCTCTATGGAAGGAGAAAGCAAAACATGCCCCGGTACCCAGCAAAGGGGCTTCATAATCTCTGGGGACCCCACCGACAGTGCGGTGACGGCAGGTGCTGTCGGTGGTCCACTCCCGTCTGCGAGTAGCAGATCTGTCATTGCCTGCGGACTGACCGGTGCTGGTGACGGGTCGTTAGGCCCTGATGTCACTGGTCAGGAAGCGGGCCACTCGGAGGAACAGGGGGCCGCATCGGTGGCGAACCTGGCAGAAGAAGTGGCTAGCCTTCGGGTGAAGCCGAGAAGACCAAGTGGGGCGCAGCAGCGGAAGAAACGGAAGGCTCGGCAGGCTGCTTCGGCAGCGACAGAGCCATCTGGATCTTCCTCCCTGCAACCCACCGCTGGTAGTCAACCTGGTAGTAGCTCGGGAGCTGCCTCGAAAGAGGCTGAGAAACCGGGTGAAACTGGGAAGACTTTTCTAAAGAAAGCGAAAGCTGGGGGAGCACCTGGTACCCGAAAGCGTCCTCGGGTGTCAGGTGAGACCCCGGTGAGTAGCAAGCAACAGAAGCCAAAGCGGTTCCGGGAGGGAACTGCGAGTAGCTACGCAGATGCGGTGGTGAGAGAGCTGCAAGCAGCAGTTGTGTGCAAGGACGACCCCTATCGACACCTGGAAACAGGCGAAGTGTCGGGGATCAGAGCAGCACTGGTGCAGGCAGTTAGGAGTAGGGACACCTCTGGTGTCACACCCAGGTTCGAGGGCTCCGGATTGATGCAGGGGGTCTTCAAGGTCACCTGCGCAAATCAGGAAAGCCTCGACTGGTTGTTGCAGCAGTCGGTGTTCCTGTCAGGTGAGGAAGGCGGGGAAGCTCAACGGTACACCATTGTGCCGGTGAGCCAACTGCCTAAGTGGACTCGAGTGAACCTGCTGATTCCGGGTGTTCAACAACAACCGGAAATAGTATTGGGCACACTCAAGGACCAGAATCCAGGTCTCAGGACCGACCGGTGGCGCATTCTTGACACTAGGAGTGGTGAGTCACACACTCACTACTTTATTAGTGTTGATGATGTGTCCCTGGGCGTTCTTCGAGGGCTGGACATGCGACCTTACTTTGAGCTGAGTCGGGTGACCATCTGGTCAACCAACAAGGAAGCTCGGGTAAGGAGTAAAGATTAAGTATAGGGAGGGTGGTGCAGTGTGTTGAATGATGCCAGCGCCAACCAACCTTATGGTTATTCAGATCAACTTGCAGCATAGCCGTGCGGCTTCTGCGGTTCTATGCAGGAGCCTGGCGAAGCTGCAGACAAGTGGATCTGTTATAGCCTTAATCCAGGAACCGTACACGATTAATAATCGAGTTGCGGGTTTAGGATCTTTAGGGGGCCGTATTTATCGAGGTGTACCTGGTCAACATGTTAGATCTTGTATTTATGCTTCTAGGGCGTTAGATGTAGTATTCATGCCTCATCTAAGTACCCAGGATGCTAGTACAATAGAAGTAGACTTGTTGGTGGGCGGACGGAGAAGATTGGTTGTCTTCTCCTCTATCTACCTGCCACAAGTTGTAGGGGGGAGTTACCTCCAACCCGTGAAATGATAAAAGTGGTGGATTTTTGCCATCGGGGCCATCGCTCCCTAGTAATAGGCTGTGATGCTAATGCACATCATACAGTTTGGGGATGTCGGGATGTAAATGCCCGAGGCCATCACCTTCTGGAGTATGTCATTGCCTCTGATTTAGAAATCATTAACAGGGGTCATGAACCCACCTTTATAGGTAGGGGTCTCTCTGTTATAGATCTTACTTTAGTGTCTCCATGCATTGCAATGGATATCTTAGATTGGCGTGTGGCGCGGGAAGATTCACTATCTGACCATAGACACATTTATTTTCAGATACGCCTGGAAAGAGCACCACCTGAATATCGGAGGTACCCGCGTTCTACGGACTGGGGTGTCTATAAAGACAACCTAGGACGTAAACTGGGCGACCGTCAGGTGATCATCCGGGACGTACAAGGATTAGAAGAGGAAGTGAGTTTGCTCCAAGGTAGTATTTTGAACTCATTCGAAGGGGCTTGCCCGCTAAAAAGAGTTAGGACTGGGAGTAGCCGGGTCCCTTGGTGGAACCGGCAACTATCGGTACTACGAAGTGAATGTAGAAGGAAGTTGCGCTGGGCACTACTCACCCGGGCCGAACAGGACTGGGATGAGTATAGGAGTGCTCAACGGAAGTATAAGGCGACTGTCAAGTCTGCTAAGAAGGAATCCTGGAGGGAATTCTGTACGGAAGTGGAGGGGGTTAAGGCCACTGCACGGCTAAACAGAGTTCTCAACAGGGATCCTCCAATAGAGGTCGGTATGCTTCAGTTACCAGATGGGACTTACACGGAAAGTAGGGAGACTGCTTTGTCATACCTACTAGATGTGCATTTTCCTGGGGGAACTGCAGCAAACATGACATTGGAACCAGACAACCAGGCTCCAGGGGGAGCCCGGGGTGACTGGAGATTAGCTGACAGAATTGTCACGGAGGATAAGGTGATATGGGCGGTGAAAACTTTCCAACCATACAAATCCTCTGGACCAGACGGAGTTTTTCCGGCACTCTTGCAACAAGGGCTTGATATTCTTATCAAACCTATGGTGCGAGTGTTTAGAGCATCAGTTGCACTGGCTTATATACCTCAACTCTGGCGAGAGGTGAGGGTGGTTTTTATAGCCAAGCCAGGTAAGGACTCATACGCAAAAGCAAAATCCTTTCGACCAATTAGTCTATCCTCTTTCATGTTGAAGAGCGTGGAACGTTTGATCGATAGGTGGTTGAGAGATGGGGTGCTTCGGCACATACCACTCCACCCTAGTCAACACGCTTACCAGGTAGGAAAATCTGTGGAAACAGCTTTACACTGTCTGGTGGGTCGTGTGGATAGAGCTCTAGAGCGAAAAGAGTTTGCATTAGGAGCTTTCTTTGATATAGAAGGAGCTTTCTCCAATGCATCTTTTGCTTCCTTTGAGCGGGCGCTGAGGAGGAGAGGCGTGGAGAGTATCCTTATCCAATGGATACAGGCCATGCTTAAACTCCGTACTGTGACCGCTCATATGGGACAATGTAGTAGATCCATCAATACGCGAAGGGGGTGTCCACAAGGAGGGGTTTTATCTCCCCTACTTTGGATACTCCTTGTAGATAGCCTACTGGTGCGTTTAAACGATTCGTCGTTCAACGCCCTAGGCTATGCGGATGATGGGGTAGTTCTCATAGAAGGACAATTCCTAGACACTGTGTGTGACCTCATGCAGAGGGCGCTTACAGTTGTCCAAGGATGGTGTGAAGAAGAAGGTCTGGCAGTACAGCCGGACAAGTTAGAGCTGATCCTATTCACAAGGAGACGGCGGCTAACTGGGCTTAAACTCCCTAAGATCTATGGGAAACGGCTTCAGTTAGTCAAAAGAGTTAAATATTTGGGGGTCGTTTTGGACTCCCGTTTAGACTGGGCAGCCCATCTTGAGACCAAATGCTCTAAAGCTAAGGCAGCTTTCTGCCAGGCCAAAAGAGCAATTGGGAACAACTGGGGATTGTCACCTAAGATGGTCAGGTGGCTGTATCTGGCAGTCATTAGACCTATGATAGCGTTTGCTGCTGTAGTGTGGTGGAAACGGACGAACCTGGAATGCGTTAAAACACAGCTAGGCCGTATACAACGACTGGCATGTTTATGCATAACAGGGGCTCTAAAAACAACACCTACAGCAGCAATGGAAGTTCTGTTGTGTCTTCCACCGCTACACACCTGGATTCAAGTGGAAGCGATGGCGACCTGCTACAGACTTAAAAGTACTAATCAGTGGCACAGGGTAGGTCGTGGTCACTGTAGTGTTTGGGCACAATTGTGCGGTTTATCGCCATTGTACCAATTCCCAAGTGACCAACAACTACCCAATTATGTGTTTGATAAGAAATACCAAGTCGACTTCCCGAGTAGGGAGGTCTGGCAAGGTAATGTTCCTAATGCAACCGATACTCTCTACTGTTATACGGATGGTTCCAGGTTAACAGGTTTGGAGAATTCGGGAGCAGGAGTATTTATACAGAGACTAGGGGTAGAGGATTCCTTTCCCCTGGGAAAATACGCAACGGTTTTCCAGGCGGAGGTCTATGCCATTTTGAACTGCGCCAGGGATCCCGGATTAGTTAACTGTCTTGAGCAGAAGATCTGTATTTGTTCAGATAGTCAAGCAGCTTTAAAAGCTTTAGTATCTCCACGCATCAGCTCTAAGTTGGTTGCAGAGTGTGTCAGGGAACTACAACGACTGGCGCTTCAGAAGAAGCTACAGCTGGTGTGGGTACCTGGACACTCGAATGTGGAGGGAAATGAGGAAGCTGACCGACTAGCCCGGGCGGCTTCAGAGTTGCCACTTATAGGGCCGGAACCGGCCCTTGGCATCTCTGTTAAGAAAGTACGTACTGAATTAAGAAGTTGGGCTAGGAACCAGTTGCAGTTTGACTGGGATCTAAGGACCGACTGTAGGCAGTCTAAGCAGTTTGTTCTGGGACCTAGATCGGTAGTAACCAGAGAACTACTTAGTTTTAGTAGAAGGGAACTAAAGCTGGTGGTTGGTTGGTTAACCGGACACAGTAGTAACCTTAATAAGCATCTTAGCATTATGGGCCTGGTGGATGATCCAACATGCTCCTTCTGCTCAGAAGAAGAGGAAACGCCTGAACATTTGGTCACACAATGTGACGCATTGGCTGGGCGTAGGTATAGGATCCTGGGGCGAAGGTATCTGACCACCCAGGAGCTGAGTGAATTATCTGTTAGGGACCTCCTGAGGCTGATTAAAGCCTCGGGTAGGTGGTAAGTTCGACTTGGTCGATTTCATTTATACGGGGCATCGAAATGGACCCTCGGGTCTGATCGTAGGGTCGTATGGTCGACCCCCCGTCACATCGAATCGAATCGAATCGAATTGAATCCCAAACAAGCCCCCCCCCCCCCCCCCCACCGCCCCCCCCCCCCCCCCCGGCCCCCCTTTTCCCCCTTTCCCCCCCCCCACACCCCCCAAACACAATTTTTTTTCCTTCACCATAATAATAATTAATTATTTTTTTCCGCACGCCCCACCCACCCACAACACCCAACACCACCACCGCCCCAAAAAAAAAAAAAATTAATATTTTTTTTTTTTTTTTTTTTTAAAAAAACAAAAACAAAAAAAAAAAAAAAAATTTAAAAATAAAAAATATTCCCTACTCAACCACCGCCTCCTTCCCGTCCCCCCCCACCCCCCCCAAACCCCGCCCCCCCACCACCATCCCTTCCCCCCAGCCGGTGGCCACACACCCCCCACCAAACCAACACAAACCACCCACCCCCCCCACCCCCCCCCCCCCCCCCCCCCCCCAACCAACCCACCCCACCCCCGCACCCCCCCCCCCCCCCCCCCCCCCCCCCCCCCCGCCCCACCCCACCCCCATATATATTTTCAAAAAAAAAAAAAAAATAAATAAAAAGACGCGTCGTACACAATACCCTAATAAAAACAACACAAAAACAAAAAAAAAACAACAAAAAAAAAACTTACAAAAAAAAAAACAAAAAACCCCCAAAATAAACTTCCAAAAGAAAACTTTTCCACAATTTCAAGGTTTCAGCTTTGATCTGTCACCTTCGGAGATGTTTTTAGCTGCCTTAAAGGCACAGTTGTTAAAAAAAATTTTTTTTGAAGGCCAAAAGTTTTGCTTTTTTTTTAAATTAAAAAAAAATTTTTTTTTGTTGAAAATCGTCTTAAATGGGTCCAGCATGCTAGTACAGATACTTACAACAAATTTTCCACTTTTGCACCTTAAGTCAGTTGAGAAACCTGTTCGAAAACGACAATACAGCTCTAAACACTGCCTGTAACTGCATAATTTCACCGAAAATTGTCTTTAGAGGCACTTCTAATGATGCATAACAAGGAAAACTGCATAATTTCTCCCCATTCATGCAAATTCTACTGCCCCCACTGAGCTGCGCACTTTATTAAACAGGCGCAATAATACTTGATGTAACTGAATATCCATCGAAAATAGTGAATGAAAAAGTTCCGGTTCCGGTACCCTTTTTCACCGGAACCGGACCGGAACCGGAACCGCCAGTTCCGGCCGGAACCGGAACCGGAACCGGAATTCCGGTCGATCGCTAGTCGTCTGAAACTCCGCTCGCTTAACTACGGAACAAAAATTTTGGGATCGAATTTCTTTCTAACTAATGAGAGTTGGGGGCTTCACGATTGGGGGTTTTAGGTAACTTTTGGAGTGGTTTAAAAATCTTTGGCCCAAATTTATTTTTGAGGAAAAATTGTTTTTCGACCCCCTTTCGACCATTCTAGCTCGTCTGGAACCCCCTAATATAGGTTTCTATTTCAAATTATTGTAGCGCTGTTTTAAGCTCTAAAAGTTACCTGAAATTTCCAATTTTGAAGTCCCAACTCCTATTAGTAAGAAAGAAATTCGATTCCAAACTTTTCATCCCCTTGTTAAGCCAGCCGATTTTCAGACAAGACAGCTAAATCATTCGACTGAAGCGTCAAATCGGGAATTCCTTTTCAGGAGTTTGATAACCCATCGATGTGTATTAGTTTACCAAGTTACATATAAATTCGACGCATAGCATATTCAACAACGTATTCCCAAAAATAAGTTGAGAAGGTACTATTTTTGAACCTGTGCAGCGGTCTGCTTACTGGCAGCAATAGAATACCAATATAGCAGCTAACCTGATTTTAGGGGCGCGTTAGAATGCTGGGAGCCCAGAAGCCAATGCAGAATATCGTCAAGATGTCCAGAACTGCTCGGTTCTCTTAAATCTTTGCCAGCATCTTTATCAACGAACGTTTCGAAACCGTCATTCAGATCAAAGCGAACATTTCCAAGGTCATCAGGCATATGCAGATATTTCATCTGGCTTCTGTCGCAGTGAACCGCACCATTTCGATCTAATGAGAACACCCCCACTTCCAATGGGCGTGAAAAATTAGGAAAGTTGCAGTGCTCGTAATCTGACGGTAATGTTGATACCATTTCGTCAACGCGATTGGTGGGATGCCCCAACGCCGGGGACTGCTGCAACATAACGGAAGAAGATGTGACGGACAGAACAACCTTTTTTATTGCTACATCGATCGATATAAATACCTAAGATGTGGTGGGCACTGTTGTTAGCGATCAACCAGAACCAAAATTTAAGGAAGGCAGTTAGTAGTTTACGCACTGTTCGCACCAGCAGCGATCCCAATTGGGCGCCGATTTTTCGGTGTGGTGAATTTGCTTATTATCTTAGGGTTTCGGGATGGTTCTAGTGAGCTCGTGCTAGGGGTAGTCCGTGCTAGTTCTATGTTTATTAATCTGGCCCCTGGGTCCACCCACAACTATCTGAAACGACGTCGTTATTGCCGGAGAGCTAGAATAGTATACACAAACTTCGCAGAAACACATGCAAGTTGCAAACGCACAACGCTCATTATTATAACCGAACATTACAGTTTCAATTGTTTGATCCTTCACGGAGCATACGCAACCGAGCGGCAAACTTTTGGCCTGAAATCAGGGGCACATATGGCTGTATGTCCCACGGTACCCTCAAATTCAAACCTGATATCTCCCACCCAGCTTCTACAAAAAGCTCTCTCTAGTTAAGTTGATGACCCACTTTAGAATATTAGCTAGACCAGTGACCTTTTTGGTAAATCGTTTAGGAGAATCGAAAGCCTCAACGTTTTTGGAGAATCGGCAATTTCACAAAGATTAGGGGATTTTTTGGGAAATCGGTCTACCACCCCCCCTCCCTAGCAGAACGCATGCTCGGCTGTGTTTCTCGCATAGTCCGACCTTTCGTACCTGGAGTAGTTGGTAAAGTCAATCTGTCGGTCATTCGTCCGTCTTGGTGTACGTCTGTCCCATTGCCTACCCTCAAACAGCCAGATGTCAGACGGCTGTGGAGCGAGTACAGAAGTTCGCATGCAAACTGACTCTGAACGATTTCAATCTTTCATACGCTCAAATGATCAGACACTTGCGATGGAAGCGAGTGGATGAAACTGTCACTGAGTACGTTCTTTCTCTATCTAATTTATAAATACGTGCATGGTCTGTCAGTATTACCATCCGAGTGTGCAAATGTGGCAACTGCTCAAAACGTTCGTCGCTCTCAGCGCTTGGTGCGTAACAGTCGTCAACTTGTTTTGCCTAATAACACATTAAATAGAACGGCCACCTCCTTTTTCTGTGTGTTTGGTAAGATTTGGAAGAGCTAGCCTCAGATGTTGTTGAACTGGAATTGAGTGACTTCAAAAATAGAATGAAATTTTATGAATCACAATGCCAAAGCATATTCTAGTCAGTGTATGCATCATGTTTCCACTCTGCACTGGCGGTATGTTGTACACGTGCATTTACTGCATAAAATTGGAACAGAAGAGAGAAGAGAGCTGAGGGAAGGGCCGGCAGGGAGCCCAGCCGCAATTTTCCAAGTCTGCTTGGCTCAAAGTACCCAACATCGTTGATACTATAGAACGCGATCTTGTTATACGATCTGTTAACGCGCGTTGCGTTGGCAGATCGCATTAACAGTCTGTCAAGAGTCGTTTTCCCTCTGTATCTACGTAGTGCCACTTTAGAATCCATAAGTTTTTCGGCGCCCACATCAGCGGGGCGGTAGGCCGAGAAAATCATCACAGGGGCTGTGCAAAAATGACGTCATCGGTTAGGGGGAGGGGGGTTTGCCAAATGATGACAACCGATGACAAGCGGGAGGGGGGTCGACCAATGATGTCGTCACTTTTGTCTCAAAGGAAAATTTTGAGAAATTAGCCTTCAAAAACGCATTTGAAATGCATTCTTAGGTTAAAATTTACAGTTTTAGTAGTATGAGGAGGCCTGGTTGGGATTCTGACCAACAAGGGCGAGAAAATTTTGAAAAATTAACTTTCAAAACTTCATTTAAAACGCATTCTGGTCTTGTTTTGTTTTGTTTTTTTAGTTCCACTGCTCTTTCAGACAGCTCAGGACATCCCTCGCTCTTTTTAGAGCCCTTCAATGGGGTAGCCCTGTCTACAAACAACCCTCCCCTTTCTTTGCAGCCAATAGGTGCAACGGCAGCGGCAGCGGCAGCGCCGGTTCGTTCCCATTTACCTATGTACTTGCCATCACCTACTGGCGGTCTGGGTTGGGCTTTACGTCGACTACTTCCAGTCGCTTCGACCGGTTTCAAACCCACAAACAACCGCTCTCACGGATACCGGGCCGCCGTGACACACGGGATAGCGTAAACTACCCGTGGCCAAGACAGTACGGTCCTCATTAGAGCCTTACACAGGCCGTCCGGTAGAGAATTTTGGTTTGGTTGTTCCGGTTGGAGCCTGCCCGGGATGGATAGGGTACTTTTTTAAAATCTAGGTTGTACTTTAGCCAAAACAAGCTTTTCTTTAAATCTGTTTTATGTTTAGGTTTGTTGCGTCATTAGAAATGTTACTTTGTACATACTGTACTGTACGTAGTTCTTGCACAAGTGATTTTGCTAGATATTTCAGCGATTTTAGCTCTCCCGGGACTGGCGAGGCCGTCCGGCGCCCAATGTCAACCGGGCGGAGTCGAAATTTGATATTCCAGGCCAGGCTGTGAAAAGAGGCCCCCGTGCAGGACTCTAATTTTGACACCTTTAGTAATAAATTTTTTCGTTTCTTTTATTTTTGACAGGTTTCTTCTTACTACCTTCTTCATCAGAAAGGATAATAACCGCGTCGATGGCTTTTTCACTGAATTGCGATAAATTAGCAGATTTTCGAATTTTTTTCTTTGATTTTCTTAAAAATAACGAAAAATCTTCTTAAAACAAACTGTTTCTAAATACGGGAAAATCTGGAAGAATTTAGAAGAATAACTAGAAGAATCTAAGAACTCTTGTCTCAAAATTTGCTCATTTTAATGAAGAAATTTTTTTAAATTCGGGGGGGGGGGGGGGGTTGGAAAAAAAGTGACGTCATTTTTTTTGCTTTTAGAGGGGGGTTTGGAAAATGATGACAATCGATGACAAGGGCGGAGGGGGGTCGAAAAATGGCCAAAAATCGATGACGTCATTTTGCACGGCCCCACAGCACTTGGTCAGTGACACCCATTTCCGTCTTTGATGAACAGTTTTTGACATTGCTGGACTTTTTTACGGTAAATCAAGGGTACCGCAGTAGCGAAGTTTTTCGGTGGGCACTGAATGACAGGCAACGCTCAATTGTACCGTACAGTACAGTGCATTACAGTACAGTATACTCGTGGATTGTGTATTTGTGCTTAATACAACAGTGGGCCACTGATACAGCATTTATACAAACGTAATTCCAACCCGGCAACATTTGTAGTATTACTAAGTTTAGTTTCTGGTTGTTTTAATTGTATGTTAGGAAGTCAGAAGCCATGTCCGGAGTCGCAACCAACAGAAAAGACCGGCCCCAAATCAATCAAGCATATTTTACGGCGCCTCCACAACCGGCAGCGCAAGACGATTCACTGAGCCACATTTTGGGCACGAGACGCCACGTACAGACTTTGCAGGAATTGAGGGCTCTGGCCGAGAGTTTGCCCAATGCACAACCACCGTTTCCGCCCGGCATATCCCGATCGCCAGTTAGCAGCGTCGAACAGACAGAGAGTGTGGACGAGAGAGCAGCACAGGAGCAGAGTCAGCCGGGAGAGATGCGCTGCGACGTGTGCGGTTGCCGAGATTTATGCATCAATTTCAAAATTCGCCTGGTGCCTGGTCGCACCGACATGACTGGCCAGAAAACTCCGGCCAAGGCCGAAGTGACTTGCAGCTGCGGTGGCGGAGCTCCGAACGACGTTTCCTTGAACGACAACCAAATTTGGCAATTCTCCCGCTGATCACAAAGATTTACTGCCGTCAGTCACAGTGCTGCTTATGTACGTGCACGTATACTGGGTCAAGTAAAACACTACTGGTTGGTTCTTTGCTGCGTATTTGTTCATTTGAATTTGAGGTGTGCTGTGCCTGTGGTTATGATCGTATTGGCTGCTGTGAACGCCTCAGCGCCGACCATAAGCAGTTTTTCAATGACTATTCAACCGTTTCAATTAGTACGGTAGAGACGATACGCACCGAATCAGATTCGGGGCCCACCCACCACCTCTTTCTGAATCGCAGGGTTACACCAATCAGACTCAGCCTGCTTTCGCAGTTTGGTGTCCTTTTCATTTCATACACCATGTGTGTTTGAATAAACGTTTTATATGAATCAAACATCAGGCAGATCAGGACCAAACGTACTACACTAATATATAGAAGTACTACGAGGTCATTCGTAGAGCAAGCAAACCTCTAGAATAGGTGGACCGAATTTGGGTCGGTCTGCAGAAAATCTTCCAAAACCTTAAAAATAGGCAAAAATCGATTCGGATTTTTGTAGAACAGTGCAGTATGGGGCCGCCATCCATGAAATAGACGTTCAAAAATTCAAAAATTTGGACCCCCACCCCTCTCCCGAAGTTTTTCAACGTTTTCAGCACAACCTCCCTAAATACTACGACGTTTTGGCTTATAACCCCCCCCCCCCCGACTAAACTTGGTACTGTGTCCGACATGGAAAAATGTACACTAAAATTTACATACATGTAGTACTGTAGAAGCTATGAAAAAGAAACTTTTTTACCGTCAACTACCATTTTGGCAGTTAGAAACTTGAACGTGGTTGAGTTTTCCTTGTAATATAAAGCTGCGGACACAATATTCTTTCGCGTTTTTGATAGCAAACCCCACCCCTGCGACGCCTTCCGACGTTCAACCAATCACCCCCACCACCTCTCTGAACGTCGAAGTTTATGGACGGTCTATGATTTTTTTTTACTTATTCTCTGCAAGTGTCGCCATTCTACGTTACATTTACGTGCCTCAAAATGGCTAATTCTCCAATTTCATAGCGAATTATTTTCGTTTAAAAAGAGCCACGGTCAGGGGCTTGGAAGAAAACTGTAATATTTATGCTTAATCGATAGCAAATTGTAATGTCTACACATAACATGCTCCTGGGCAGATATATCAATCGACAGAGTCGAATGCTACGATTGGGATGTCGAAGTAGCGCATTTTTCTTTTTTCCGTTTGTTTAATTTGTTATTCAAGGATCTCTGAAAGTAAATGCGTCGAAATATGCATCTGGTACTCACACAGTAAAAATGGTAGCTGCTATCTTTAAAAAGATGACCTAAAACAAAATTTTAAACCATATATGTGAATTTCAGCCAAATCGGTTGAGCTGCTCCCGAGTTATTTCAATCCCCCCAGAAATCTGAAAATAGCCAAAAACGGCCACTTTTAGCATTTTCGGCCAACTTTGAGCTTGGACATATCTCTGGAACCGCTCCACCTAGAAGCAATATGAATAAATTTTTAAAATCCCCGGATTATAATTCACTAAAAAAACTCGCGTTCATCCCAACTACAGAAAAAGTTGATTTTTTTCGTTGAGCAAATTAGCATTACCATGGCGCGTTGCGCAGATTAGGTTACACCACAGTACCGAGCTCGGACCCCTCTACAACTTTGGTCCCAGGCAAAAAGCGCTCCGACGCACCGATAAGGAGTTATTCGCAAAAAACCGCCAGTCCGCTCTATTTTTACATGGACTTTAG
>JASANB010000085.1:0-16549 GCA_030248155.1 Sabatieria punctata | reverse complement strand
TATACTTCGTTCAGTTACGTATTTGTGTGTGTGTGTGTGTGTGTGTGTGTGTGTGTGTGTGTGTGTGTGTGTGTGTGTGTGTGCTGTGGTGGGTAGTGAGTGATGCTGCCATGGTCTTCACCGACCATGTGGTAGTCATAGTTTGGGAACAGGTGGTGTTGAAGTCGGTGTAAGCAGCAAGGGATGTGGTTCCAGAACAGGATCGCATGCTGGTCTCTGTCAGTCCGCTGGTGCTCGTGGAAGAAGCCAACTACGTGCATCAACTCGTGCACTATGAATTGCCGTGGCTCCAACAATCGTTCTCTTTCTTCAGACCCAGGTTCACCTCCTGACGACCTCCAAACCGTCCCACTGCGTTCGAATGGCAACTGTCACTGAAACTGACGTCTGTTGTCAAAGATGAGTTAACACAGCACCAACATACTATGATTTGGTAGTAATGAAAACGTAATCTGAGTGGACTGGTTCTTAACTATAAAGTCCAGACGGGAATAAGCTTTGAGGCTTAGGAGGCGCAAACCAGATTTTTCGTAGTACGGTTTTCGTAATTGATGGATCCAGTTCCCGCCAGGATCTTTCCGTCTTTCCACAGGTTGATCCTCTTCTTTGTAGCTTTGGCTTCTCTTGCCAGCTCTGGCGGAGTCTTTTAGCGGACAGTAGGAGGTCTACAATGGTTTACACACATATTAGGTCAGCATTGTTAAAACCAGAGATGTAAGGTGGTTTTTGTATTATGCATGGTCGCAAAACGCAACCCCCACCCGTTTTTCGCTGTAGCAACCGCAAATTTAAACCGATTTGAATGCATCCTTTTTTAAATGGAAGATAAAAATCAAAGAATGCTGCAATTTTTATTAACGTACTCCTGCTTGAATCTTGAGATATAAGCCCTCAGAATAAAACAGTGATTTTATGTTGTTGTTGTTGTTGTATATTTATGAGTTCCACTGTCCTTTCAGCGGACAGCTCAGGACCACCTCATCTTTTCAGATCCCTTCAATGGGGTAGCCCTGTCTGCAAACAACCCTCCTTTGCTGCCATTGGGTACAACGGCAGCGCCAGTTTCGGTTCCCATTTACCTACCATCTGCTCAGCATGGCGGCGTTCTGCTGCCTCCTGCTGGCGCTCAAAGCGTTCGTCTGCACGGAGAACCTGCTGTTGCAACAGTAAAATCAGCTGGTCGGTAGTACTACTCGAAGAAGCAGAGGGAGCCGCGAATTCTGCCAGAGGTGGAGTAGTTACAGGTATGTTTTGTTGGGTGCTAACCACTGGAGGACGAATCAAGCTCAACAATCGCGACGAGTCCGCCAAGGCTAAGTCGATTTGCATGTTTTCTTGTTCGATCGTTGGCTTATTTTGGTCTGACTCCAAAAGAAGTGGCGCTAGCTCGTCTCGAGTCTCAGAAAATTCCTGTTCAGCGGTCGCAGCTCCTTTTTAACCTGCTCCGCTTTTTGGATACACTCACTCTGTTTAGACTGATCGGCACTCGAAAACTGATCTGCGATTTCTTTTGCGACCGAATACAAATTACGTATTTTAGCCACCAAATTATCTCTATCCGTTAGCAAGACACTTTTATGACGTTGCCGTGTGAGTGCGGCTGACGGCGGCGTACGCTTCATTTTACTGTGGAGGGGGCTTTTCGCAACAAGCAATTATTCAAGTGCTCACCTTTGACGCGGAATCGTGGTAGGCTTACGTTCTGGGCGAAATTGTCTAGGCATCGTCGCTGCGGTCCAATTCGCGTAGTAATAGGCACCACATGTGAAGTAGGGTAGGCTGGCCTCTTCTGTGTAGAGATGTACCAGTACCTCAATGACTCTAATACAATAAACGAAACCGAAACGACTCAGCGAGACGCCTACCTAGCCTTTCCTACACACGCTACTAGACTGCGTCCGTCCGACGTCCGACCAAAGGCCCAGCTACTACAGCTACAGTGTAAAGCGGGCCGCCCAACCACTCCACAGCTCGTCTTTTTCTTTTATCATTAATGAGAGGCAAACAAAATTCAACGGCAAAAGTAGTCACGTGACAGAACAGAACTGGCAGTGAGCATACAACCTGCGCATCAAGCGCAAATTAGCGCACATAAAGAAAGTTCAAATTACCGATTTGACACTAACGGTGTATAGAAAGTGGCAAAAACGCATGCCTCTGCATATCAAATTTCCACTCACTGCCGGACCAGGGAACCTAGAGGGCTGTGCTCTTTAGGTTTAGCACAAGTCATCGTTATCTACAACTTCCCCAAACCGGAGGTCCCAGGCCTGAGTTCGATTTTTCGACTTGCACATAGCTGTGAAGAACAACGGTCGATTCTCTCGCGAACTGACTCTTAAGATGCATTTTGCGAGAAAGTCAGCTTTGAGGGGGCAAGCAGGGTCATCTCAGGGATCTGACTGATATTAATATCTGTTAAAATAGAGCACAGTCGAAGACCAACGGTGCATGACCGGCCACCAGCAACCCCCTGGAACCGGAGCTACACCCCCTCAAAGTTGGGTCGGCAGCAATTTTCGGTCTCATTTTCATGTGTCTGACAGTCTCCATTCAAACGATCACCCTTCATTTATTTCTTAAGCTATGATCCCAACTCGCATATGGTTTTGTAGATGCTCCAATGGCCTTTCATTTTCTGGTACTCCCGTTTCCAGATCGTAGCTGGTTAGCGAGACATTCTCCGAAAACTACGAAATTTCCGCAAAATGCCACTCCGTTTTTTTTTCGAAAAATCTTTATAACTTTTTATGCAAAGGCCCGCCAAGCTAATGTTTTAACAAAAGTTAGGCATGAGTTGGCCAAACAAAATGAGCGCACTAAAGTGTGCTGTTTAGGGGGGTATGGGGGGTGTTTGGCCTGCCAAAGGCGTTTGAAAAAATTTTTTTCTGCAAAGCTTAGTGGTTAGCATACTGTTATATGCAGTTTTGCGTGCTGAGTTCGAAAATGCATTCAGTTTAGCTAGATTCGATCTGGATCGGGAGAAATTGGCGTCCAAATTTGAGTCAAAGCCTATTTCTTGAGTGGCACTACTCACTAGTATGACCATTAACCGCGGTGCAAAGCACTTTTTCTTATGTAGTTTTTGGTGCTGATTCCGAAAATAACCTTATTTTTGCTCTATGTTGCCTAGTTTTGAAGATATCGGCATTTTTATGATTTGGGAAGAAAACGGCTGCACTTGCCATAACATGCTCATTTGAAAGGTGACTCAATTCAGTCGCATCTAGGGTACAGAGCCATAAAATTTTATATCACCTAATGCAGTTTTTGCCGCTGATTACGAAAATGACATCTGTTTTTCAATCTGACCGCTCCTGAGCTAGTTATATAGTGTTTATGCCCTGGTACTCAGACAATAAGTTATCTGTCAAATCTTGGCATAACGTGGTGTCTATCTCTATCTATCTATCTGGTGCAGTTTTTTTCTGTTGATTCAGAATATCATCATGTTTTTGCGCTATGGCCACCCGGTCGCAAGTTATGGACCTCCAAAGTTTCAGTAAGAAACATGCTGTGAGAAGCCATAGTCCTGAAATAAATGTTCAGCATTCATGCATTTCTGAAGGGAACCTTTTGTCAGTCAATAGTGTACCCGACCTATTTTGGCCCGCTGAGTTAAAAAATGACCTTTGTTTTTCTCTACTGCTGTTCAATTTTGAGATATTACTGATCAAACAAAATTTGCATTAATATTCATATATCTCCAAAAGGAGTAACTATAGATTAAAACAAACGCCATTTTTGAACTCAGCGGGTCAAAATAGGTCGGGTACACTATTGACTGACAAAAGGTTCCCTTCAGAAATGCACCAATGCTGAACATATATTTCAGGATTATGGCTTCTCACAGCATGCTTCTTAATGAAACTTCAGAGGTCCATAACTTCCGACTGAGTGGCCGTAGCGCAAAAATATGATGATATTCTGAATCAGCGAAGAAAACTGCACCAGATACACACCACGTTATGCCAAGATTTGACAGACAACTTATTGTCTGAGTACCAGGGCATAAGCACTATATAACTAGCTCAGGAGCGGTCAGATTGAAAAACAGATGTCATTTTCGTAATCAGCGGCAAAAACTGCATTAGGTGATATAAATTTTTATGGCTCTGTACCCTAGATGCGACTGAATTCAGTCACCTTTCAAACGAGCATGTTACAGCAAGTGCAGCCGTTTTCTTCCCAAATCATAAAAATGCCGATATCTTCAAAACTAGGCAACATAGAGCAAAAATAAGGTTATTTTCGGAATCAGCACCAAAAACTACATAAGAAAAAGTGCTTTGCACCGCGGTTAATGGTCATACTAGTGAGTAGTGCCACTCAAGAAATAGGCTTTGACTCAAATTTGGACGCCAATTTCTCCCGATCCAGATCGAATCTAGCTAAACTGAATGCATTTTCGAACTCAGCACGCAAAACTGCATATAACAGTATGCTAACCACTAAGCTTTGCAGAAAAAATTTTTTTTCAAACGCCTTTGGCAGGCCAAACACCCCCCATACCCCCCTAAACAGCACACTTTAGTGCGCTCATTTTGTTTGGCCAACTCATGCCTAACTTTTGTTAAAACATTAGCTTGGCAGGGCCTTTGCACAAAAAGTTAAAAAGATTTCTTGAAAAAAACGGAGTGGCATTTTGCGGAAATTTCGTAGTTTTCGGAGAATTTCTCGCTAACCAGCTACAATCTGGAAACGGGAGTACCAGAAAATGAAAGGCCATTGGAGCATCTACAAAACCATAGCTTACGTAGTTGGGATCATAGCTTACGAAATGAATGAAGGGTGATCGTTTGAATGGAGACTGTCAGACACATGAGCCCGAAAATTGCTGCTGACCCAACTTTGAGGGGGTGTAGCTCCGGTTCCAGGGGGTTGCTGGTAGCCGGGCATGCACCGTTGGTCTTCGACTGTGCTCTATTTTAACAGATATTAATATCAGCCAGATCCGTGAGATGACCCTGCTTGCTCTTCGGCACCAAAGCTGACTTTCTCGCAAAATGCATCTTAAACACCACCAAGCAGATTTTTTACTTTTGCAACCATGAATCTCAGCCGATTTGAATAAATCCTTTTTTCAATGAAAGACTGATAAATTCTTGAAAGATGGGTGAACTTTTTGTTAAAATACTATGCTTAGTTCTTGAAATAGTTGCCCTCTAAGTTGATACAGATTTTGAGAAAGAAGAAAAGTGATTCCGTTGCACTACACAATAAAACAGATTCCTACTGGTAAGGGCTAATGAGACTTTGCTGGTGAAGTAAATCGAGTGTGTGTTTCTCCAATATAGCCTCCAATAGCCATCATAGTAGGAATACATTTTGTTATGAAGTGAAAGGGAATATATTAAAAATCCCTTTTGTTCATTGCTAGTCGCGAATTCTAGTTGTCGCGAGTCGCTAGTTGAAGTCGTGTCTTGGCCACGGATGGTTTACGCTATCCCGTGTGTCACGGCGGCCCCGTCATCCATGAGAGCGGTTGTTTGTGGGTTCGAAACCGGTCGAAGCGACTGGAAGTAGTCAACGTAAAGCCCAACCCAGACCGCCAAAAGTCTGTGATGGCCAGTAGGTAAATGGGAACCGAACCGGCGCTGCCGTTGCACCCAATGGCAGCAAAGGGGAGGGTTGTTTGTAGACAGGGCTACCCCATTGAAGGGATCTGAAAAGAGCGAGGGTGTCCTGAGCTGTCCGAAAGGACAGTGGAACTCATAAATATACAACAACAACAACAACATAAAATCACTGTTTTATTCTGAGGGCTTATATCTCAGGATCTAAGCAGAGTACGTTAATAAAAATTGCAGCATTCTTTTTAGATTTTTTATCTTCCATTTAAAAAAGGATGCATTCAAATCGGTTTAAATTTGCGGTTGCTACAGCGAAAAATGTGCGGGGTTGTGTTTTGGCGGACCATGTACAACATAAAACCTACCTCACATCTCTGGTTTTAACAATGCTGACCTAATATGTGTGTAAACTATTGTAGACCTCCTACTGTCCGCTAAAAAAGATTCCCGCCAGAGCTTCGGTGTAAGAGAAGCTAAAGCTACAAAGAAGAGGATCAACCTGTGGAAAGACGGAAAGATCCCAGTGGAACTGGATCCATCAATTACGAAAAACCGTACCATGAAAAAAAATCTGGCTTGCGCCTTCCTAAGCTTCAAAGCTTATTCCTGTCTGGACTTTATAGTTAAGGAACCAGTCCACTCAGATTACGTTTTCATTACTACCAAATCATAGTATGTTGGTGCTGTGTTAACTCATCTTTGACAACAGACGTCAGTTTCAGTGACAGTTGCCATTCGAACGCAGTGGGACGGTTTGGAGGTCGTCAGGAGGTGAACCTGGGTCTGAAGAAAGAGAACGATTGTTGGAGCCACGGCACCATAGTGCACGAGTTGATGCACGTAGTTGGCTTCTTCCACGAGCACCAGCGGACTGACAGAGACCAGCATGTGATCCTGTTCTGGAACCACATCCCTGCTGCTTTCTACACCGACTTCAACACCACCGCTGACCTCAACTATGACTACCACATGGTCGGTGAATATGACTATGGCAGCATCACTCACTACCCACCATACCTTTCAAAAGAGAAACACCCTGAGCACCTTGTGCTGGCGCCCAAACTAACAGGAGACTACCTGGTACAGGAGAAAGCTCGAAGTGTGATGGGTCAACGCAAAGGACTGAGTGAGATGGACAAACAGAAACTGAACCTCCTCTACCCCTGTCCCATTGATCCACCGAAGCCTAAAGGTACACATCGCAAAAACTGGAACAGCTATTACAGTGGTGCACAAAAAATGTCCTTTCCTCATTTTCGGGTTCACTAAAAACACTGTTTTCAATCACCTGTTACTGTGCTACTCAATTCTCAACGAATTTGAACCAAATTTGGAGGGTAGGTGCCGAATTAGTCCGGCTACTTGTGTTACAGTTTCGGCGCGAAAATTCAAATTTTGGCGGGAAATTTAAACCAAAATGCGAAAAGCATATGGTCTCATAAATACGGCTCTTACTCAAGAAATACAAAAGCTACGCCCGTGAAATTACGGCCGCTTATAGACCCAATATAGTGCAATTTTATGTAGAAGTTTCAAAACCCTCGCTCAAAGTACGCGCGAGAATCTGATTTTCAAAGTTGGCAAAAAATCGGGATTTATCATCATTTCCAAAGCTAACATTTTGAGGTTCACTAAAATTGCCCGTTTTCAGTCAATTCTCTGCCAATCTGAACCAAATTTGCAGAGTACGTGCCCAATGGGTTTGGCTAACTCTCCTAGAATTTGGGTTCGAAAATTCAAATTTTGGCGGGAAATTTAAACGAATATGTGAATACAGTGGTGCCTCGTTAATATGGCCATCGTTAATATGGTTCCCTCGATTATATGGCCAGCAACCTGGTGTACCTATTCTTTCGCCTACAATGGAAACAATAGTGATTTATGATCTGTTAATATGGCTATTTCGATAATATGGCCATTTGGGCCTTGTCCCGATGTGGCCATATTAACGAGGCACCACTGTATCATAAAGTGGTCTCATAAAAACGGCTCTTACTCAAGAAATACAAAAGCTATTCTGGTGAAATCATGGCCGCTTATAGACACAACATAGTGCAGTTTTATGTAGAAGTTTCAAAACCCTCGCTCAAAGTACGCGCGAGAATCCGATTTTCAATATTGGCAGAAAATCGGGATATATTCATTTCCAAAGCTAACGTTTTGAAGTTCACTAAAATTGCCCGTTTTCAGTCGATTCTCTGCCAATCTGAATCAAATTTGCAGAATAGGTGCCCAATGGGTCTGGCTAATTCTGCTAGAATTTCGGCGCGAAAATTCAAAATTTGGCAGGAAATTTAATTAAACTACAAAGTATCCTGCAAAAATTGTTCTTACTAATGTTTAACTTTCCCGCAAAAATTTGAATTTTCGCGCCGAAATTCTAGCAGGGTTAGAAGAAGAAAGAAAAGAAAGAAGAAAGAAATTTTACTTCCCAGACAATGTGCAGACAGTATCACAACAAACTCTAGTGCATATCTTAATGACAAGGGAAGAAGGAATGAGTTAGCTCGAGGCTATTTTTATAACTCAAACCTATTGGTTAGTAAAACGCGATAAATTTATGAGACTGACTGCCTCTTTAAAGGATTTTGAAGAACGAGCGTGTATCACACTGCTAGGGAGACTGTTCCATATCGGCACAACTCTAGATGCAAATGAGAAATGTCTAACATTGGTTCGTGCGGTTTAGCCAGACCCATTGGGCACCTATTCTGCAAATTTGGTTCAGATTGGCAGAGAATTGACTGAAAACGGGTAATTTTAGTGAACCTCAAAATGTTAGCTTTGGAAATGGATAAATTCCGATTTTTTGCCAACTTTGAAAATCGGATTCTCGCGCGTACTTCGAGCAAGGGTTTTGAAACTTCTACATAACATTGTATTGGGACTAGGCCTAATTCGTAGTACTACAAACTACTAACTACAAACTACATATTTTCGGCAATTATGACGTCATCAAGACTACAAATTAAGTAAGACTACATATTATTTTGGCTGACTACAAATTGACTACAAACTACTTTTTCATAATTCACGAATTTGTAGTCAATTTGTAGTCATTTTTCTTGGAAATTTTCCAATTTTTTAATGTTATTTTACATACAGTAAATTGAGTCCCCAATCTGTCTTTAGCTGTCTTGAGCTTATGATAAGTTTACCAAACACCAAGAACGAAGCTATTTTTTATGTAAAGTGTTAGAAAGATCGTTATATTTTCAATTTTCCCGCTTTTTTACACCTGTACATTTTCAAAAATGGTGACCACATGATTGACTTTTGCACATTCGTTCGCGTTTTTTCTTGTCTTAGTTTTTAATAAATATCTCATTCTATTTTTAAGAAATACCAAATGTTCAGCATTGAAATTTTATTAAACATTGAATTCCATCTGTTTGTTTTCGGAAATAACTATTAGAAAAGGCGGTTTTTTTACAGAAAAAACAATTAACAGACTTCCGGTTATTATTTTTGCAAAGCTTTTCTATGACTGATTGTTCAGATGGTAAAAATTCGCAGTAATATCGAATTTCTGACGTTCGGTAATCTGACTACAAATTAACTACAAACTAAAACTACATATTTTTAATCTGAATTTGACAACTACAAACTAAGACTACAAATTATTTTCGCGGAAATTTTTAAATACAAACTAAGACTACAAATTGAAATTCTCTGAGGAAATAGGTCCAATTGGGACTATAAGCGGCCGTGATTTCACGGGCGTAGCTTTTGTATTTCTTGAGTAAGAGCCGTTTTTATGAGACCAAATGATTTTCACATTTTCGTTTAAATTTCCCGCCAAAATTTGAATTTTAGCGCCGAAACTGTAACACAAGTACCCGGACTAATTGGGCACCTACGCTCCAAATGTGGTTCAAATTGGTTGAGAATTGAGTGAAAAACAGTGATTTTAGTGAACCCGCAAAAGTGGAGAGGACATTTTTTGTGCACCACTGTACATAAGTATATAGAGAGTTTTCTGCTCCAGTGTGTCATCGGTTTACTGTTGAAAACGCGAGAGTCAGTTTCCATCCTAACAGAGACCCGGTGCCGGTGGGTGGAGTGGCGCGTGTCAAATGCAGAGGGGAGATAGAAATGACTGGGAGCTCACGAGTCTACTGCACCTTTGAGAATGGATGGAGTGCAAAGCCTGTCTGCAAACAGGAAGGTATTAGCTTGGCAAGGCCTTTGCTGAAAAGTTATATAGATTGTTCATACATGTAACAGGTCATCCGCCGATGGGGGAGGGGGGTTGGGGGGGGTCTGGCGCCGGCCGGGGGGGTCTGAGCCAAATTTTGGGGGAGGGGGTGGGCACTAAAAAAACGCTCAAAAATCGAGAAAAATCGCAATTTTTGGCCTAAAAATCGCCAAAAATCGTTATTTGGGCTGAAATACAGCTAAAGAGTGCTGTTTTGCAGGCGATTTTGGCAACTTTTGTGTGTGAAAGTGTAAAAAATTGCAAAAATTTGCTCGAAAATTTACTTGCCAGAAAAATCGGAGGGGGGTCGGTGAAATCGTCTTGGGGGGGTCCCCATCTGGGGGGTCTGGCCTAAGTCGGGTGGGGGGCAGCATACATGTAACAGGTCATCCGCCGATGGGGGGGGTTGGGGGGTCTGGCGCCGGCGGGGGGCGCTCTGAGCCAAAATTTTGGGGGAGGGGGGTGGGCACTAAACAACGCTCAAAAATCGAGAAAAATCGCAATTTTTGGCCTAAAAATCGCCAAAAATCGCTAATTTGGGCTGAAATACAGCTAAAAAGTGCTGTTTTGCAAGCGATTTTGGCAATTTTTGTGTGTGAAAGTGTAAAAAATTGCAAAAATTTGCTCGAAAATTTACTTGCCAGAAAAATCGGAGGGGGGGGGGGAGGGGGAACTCGTCTCGGGGGGGGGGGGGGGGGCCCATCCGGGGGGGGGGTCTGGCCTAAGTCGGGTGGGGGGCAGACCCCATGTTTCATGTATGAGATTGTTCGAAAAAAACGGAGTGGCATTTTGCGGAAATTTCATAGTTTTCGGAGAATATCTCGCTTACCAGCTATGATCAGGAGTACCAGAATCTGAAAGGCCATTGGAACAGCTATACAACCACATGCAGCTCGGGATCCTAGCATAAGAAGCGAATGAAGGGTGATCGTTTGAATGGAGCCTGTCAGACTCGTGAAAATGACACCAAAAATTGCTGCCGACCCAACTTTGAGGGGTTGTAGGTCAGGTTCCAGGGCGTTGCTGGTGGCGGGGCATCCACCCTTAGTCTTGGACTGTACTCTGTTTTAGCATACGTTTTTAACATAACAACAGCCAGATCCGTGAGATGATCCTGCTTCCCCCTCAAAGCCAACTTTTTCACAAAATGCATTGTAAAGGTCAGCAGTGCAAACAGCAAATTCGGTTGCGAAAGGCTTTTCAAGTGAATTTTAAGCTAAAAATTAGTGATTTCTGAGCCAATTTGTTAATACTATTTATTTGTGTTTTTTTGTCGGGGAGAGTAAACTGTCTCGAGGGGGCGGGGTGAAGTGGGGTTCAGCCTTTCTTTCTTTTCTTTTTTACCCGCCAAACCCCATAGTACATTTATGATAAATTGATTCACCCAAGCCCAAAGGTAAACTGTGCATAGCAAAAATTGGAACAGCTATATATACATATATATATATATATATATATAGAGAGAGAGAGAGTTTTCTGCTGCAGGGTGTGCTCGGTTTACAGTTGAAAACGCCAGGGTCAGTTTCCATCCTAACAGAGACCCCGTGCTGGTGGGTGGAGTGGCGCGTGTCAGATGCAGAGGGAAGACAGAAATGACTGGGAGCTCAAGAGTCTACTGCACCTTTGGCAATGAATGGAGTGCAAAGCCTGTCTGCAAACAAGAAGGTACGTAACTCTACTAATTATGTCTAGTTCATCATTCAACTGAACTTGGCCATGGCCCAGCTCCTCCAATCATATCCCTCTCGCGCAGGGCCGCCAAATGTCCGATGAGTCAATTCGAATTTTTGGTCTGGAAATTGCGTGATGGTCGCGTGCGAAGCTGAAAAATATTGTCTGATGAAAATGCAGCGTGGCGAACAGAAATTCGGTGGGGGGTGGCTTGCGTGATGAGGTTTTTCATGATTCAGGTGCCTTACGCTGACTTTATTGCTGCGGAGAGGTGCCATACGCCGACTAGGTGCTAAAGGCCGACTGGGGTGGTGCTTTACGATGACTGGCTTGGTGCGAAACGCCGACTAGACCTAAGGTGTGTTACGCGGACTTGAGCAGGTGCCTTACGCCGACTCAACAGTTGGGATACGCCGACTGGACTCCTAACTAACTCTTATAACCTAATAGCTGGCTGCGAATGTGTTTGTGATTATAGTACAGTACATATCTAGTATTCACATATGTAATGCTATATGCCGCTGCAAGCGTAAATACCGGCCAAAAATATTTGCATATCTTGTGACAGAAGATCACAGTCGCGAGCAACTGGGTACCTAACATTAAACATGCCAGGTAGCAGACAAAGTTTGATTGTGAGTGAGCCGGTAACTAAGCCACATGGCATTCTGTTTGGGAATAGACGGTCATTTTGGACATGAAGAGGAAGAGAAAAATTTGAAGATCCTTGGTGGGTGTTTCCTGTTCCTGAGGCTTTGTACCCCGCCGCCCCCTTTGATTGTCTCTATAAGCTATGTAGTTATTGTACATATCCCTGGTTGAGCCTATTCTTGTATACTTAAGTTGTTCTGAAATCTATTTTTGTTGTTCGTGCTGTCTCTCTGGAGAGAACCCTCTGCTAGTGTACTGTATGCTCTGCTCTGTCATCCGTATTAACTGAATGTTGGCCTCTGCTGATAAAAATCAGGTCGGCGTATCGCACCAGAAGAGTCGGCGTAAGGCACCTGGCCAGTCGGCGTAGAGCACCTACAAGTTGAGGCTGTTAGGTCAAGTCGGCGTATGGCACCAAGCCAGTCGTCGTAAAGCACCACCCAGTCGGTGTAAGGCACCCTTTTAATTGGTTGGTGTAAGGCACCAAGCCAGTGGTCGTAAAGCACCACCCAGTCGGCGTAAGGCACCGGTTGACATACCGCAACAACAACAACAACAACAACAACAACAACAACAACAACAACAACAACAACAACAACAACAACAACAACAACAACAACAACAACAACAACAACAACAACAACAACAACAACAACAACAACAACAACAACAACAACAAGAACAAGAACAAGAACAAGAACAACAACCATTTGGTGGGGTCCAGAGCGTGGTGTCCAAATGCCAATGGATACTCCCAACCGCAACGCACTTGAGACAGCATTCCACTGATACCATAGGCAGCAGGTTTGACCTCTGGCATGACATCTGGAATCCTTTTGCATCAATCCAGTCAGGAATGCACTGAAGAGTCTCTCCCAGAGTGGCCATCATAGAGGAGGTTGATCATCCGTTGTCTGCCACATGGCTGCAATGCAGGGATGTGTAGCCGTTTGGTAGACATCACGGTTGTTGATGCCCGATTTCCAGTAGTTTCCGCGTTGTTTTAATTTGGCTCCCGTTGGTGTGACACGTTGTGACAGTGTGAAGAAACGGCGTTGTGAACACTGCGAATCCTCCTTCAGCAGCAGGCTGACACTCAGGTGATTAGATCACTATTGGACACCGACTCCTCCAGCAGGAAAGAAGATGACAAAGGGGCGCACAAGTGACTAAATCACAAGCCCACACACAGACTCCTCCCGCAGTCGCAGATGAGTGAGATAAACGCAAACAGTCTATCCATCCGCTTCCCAATTGAGAGCATCCGCCACCGAAAGTAGGGAGGTGAAGAATTACCATCCTCCCTCCGAAATCATCTTTTCTCTTTCCTTCCACGATTATCGAATTCCATCGATTGGTCACCATTTGATTTGTTTGTTGATCGGCCGGTAATTGCCGATTGTTTCCTGGTGGCCGATTAGAGATTTAGCTTTTACCTTGGGCAACAATTAAATAATCATATATAATTTAAGTTCTTCACTATGACTTCACTTCAATTGATCAATCTGGTAAAATCAACAATTTTAGCCTCCTTACTGAAAAAACGTGCTGAAAACGCATTTCCTTCCAGGCGTTTTGCAGCTTTTTGTAATTATGGATCCACCATAATTTTAAATTATATTGTTGAAAAGAAAATTGAGCTATGCAAAACATTGTGGCCTATCTGCTCTGCAGATAAGTCTGGTCAAAAGCGGATGCAGACAGAAATGATACATTGCAGAGAGATCGCTGTGCTACAACAAACACCAGTGCTGTGAGCGGTGGAAGGACAAGTACTCCTGCTCCAACCCAGACAGCTTCATGCGAGAGCAGTGTCAAGCAACGTGTGGTGTCTGCTGGGGTGCAGTAAGCAGGCAACACTCTGGTTGGTTGTCTCTCTCACTTTGTCTTGTCATCTGAGCAGTTGCAGGTTGTCAGGACAACTTCTCCAACTGCAACAGACTGGCCACAGAAGGCAAGTGCACTCAGAGTGCTGATTGGATGGCTGAGAACTGCAGAAACGCCTGCAACCTCTGCAACAGACCCAAGTGCCCCTCAGGTAAACCCTCACCCTTACCTGTGTAACTGAGCAGCTGTCCATCTTTGTCAGACAGTCAAGGGATCTGAGGCCTCTGAGGCTTAGACAGCCATATTTACAGACATGGCTACCATACATGTAACAGGGGGCTGCTGTGTCTGCCCCCACCCGACTTAGGCCAGAACCAGTGTTGTTCCCAGTAAATTTACTGAGTAAAAGTTACTCGGTACTTAGTTATTTTGAATTACAGTAAGTACTTTTACTTACCGGTAAAAATTTTTCTTAATTTTACTTACTGAATACCGAGTTTCAATTTTGAATTACTGAATTTAGAAAAAAATTCGGTAAACTCAGTACTCGGTAATTTACTGAGTTGTTTACTGAGTAAAAAGTTCTGCAATAGGTAGCTCGTCGCATCTGTGCAGAAAATAATACAATTTTTCTTTCATTTATCTATCTGCTCGTAACAAAAAACACAATTTTTGCAAAATGTTTTGCGATTTTCACGGCTTGTATAACCCCAACTTTGTTTGCGGGGTATAATTGCTATAATCAGATGCCAAGACTCGGAATTTATGATTTAGGATTAGTGATTATATCTATTACTATTAGCTATATTTTGACATTTTTGCATCGGTCTGAACTGTGAGGAAATAATGAAAATTAGAACAAATTTTCACTTAACAATTTTTCCAGGCTTTTCATCTAAAGCTAGCTACCAGAGCCTCTGGTCACTATGTATTGTGTGCATATTTTAAGGCGTTCCAACCATGGTAATTAGTACCATAAATAATGTGAAATGGGGAAAAACACGTTCAAAAATTTTAGTAGCTGAGAGCTATATCAGGAAAGATTTTCAGATAAATTGCAACATATTTCTGAATTTTGAAGGTTTTACCGAGTTTACTGAATTGTTTACTGAGTACTTACCGGGTTTTCTTTGAAAAACCCAGTACTTACTTGTACTTACCGAATTAAAAAAATCTGGATTTACTTACTGAATACTTACCGAGTTATAAAAATTTGAGCTAGGCACAACACTGGCCAGAACCCCCAGATGGGACCCCCGCCCCGAGACATTTTGCCGCCCCCCCTCCAATTTTTCTGGCAAGTAAATTTTTAAGCAAAGTTTTTGCGAATTTTTGCAATTTCAGACGCAAAAAATGCCAAGATCGTCTGCAAAACAGCACTTTTTAGCTGTGTTTCAGCCCAAATTAGCGATTTTTCGCAAAAAATTGCGATTTTTGAGCGTTTTTAGTGCCCGACCCCCCTCCCAAAATTTTGGCTCAGACCCCCCGGCCGGCGACAGACCCCCAACCCCCCTCCCCCTTCGGCGGACTCAAATGGCTATAAGACACTAATTTCATACATGAACTAGGGGGCTGCGGGATTATCCCATACTGAAAAGGCCAAACAACCCTCACCCCTACCCCCCCCCCCCCCCGAGACAGGTTAAGGGACCCCCCAGACCAAAAAATACCAAAACATAAAGTCTGTTCAAAAATCTTTGGCGCTGGGTACATCGGGCAGTGTCTCGAATTTATCGCGCACAGTTGCTATGCGGGCTAAACCACTACACCGACTGTGCCGGAACTGAGTGTGACATCAACATACCTCACTCTCACTGTCAAATATAACTTTTTTGAAATGGCATAATTTTCGTTTTTAGACAGGTAGCGGAACTCAAACCAGGAAAGTGTAAGATTCGCTAAAAACGGTGACACCGCACCTCCCATGGGACAGCCGCAAATTTGGCGAAAAATTATACCAGCAAAACTGACAAATGTTTTATCCACCACATATGTATCTAATACCCTCTTTTAACTCATGTTTATTCAATACAGTGTAGTTCTTTAAATTGTAATTGCTTGTATAAAAGGCCTTATGGGATGAAAGAGCAAGTGCATCTTTGCCACTATTCTTAAAGCTTAAAGTCAATAAGAAAGAAAATTTGCTCCTTAATGTCACTCTGTTTAATGCTAGTAAACAAACTAGCAAAATCACAAGTTAGAATAGTTTCTAAACACTCATTAGATTTTGCAAAGTTATCAAATACATCCAAACTACTTTTGATAGACCATCTGCAGCTAATTCCCTTTCTTTCCTTGATGGTGTTACAATATTTTTCAAAGTGTTGTTCTAAAAATTGGAGTGCTGTCTTCATTAAAACCGCAATAGCTTTAGTAGAGCATTTAGCTGCACCTGCTATAGATCTGAATTTATGTGGCGTTTTGTGTAGCTTTGGTATTGGAAACAAAATAGGAATAGTTTTGTCATGATCTTCAGCTTTTTGTTTGTAATTTTCAGTAGCTAGTACATGCTGTCTTATAAGGATTTCTCTATTTATATTAATTGGTGTCACATTAGGATGTGATTAGTTTTTGCTTGTTACTTTTGTTTGTTACTTTACTTACGTTCGTATAGCATGGCTATCTAGCT
>JASANB010000084.1:0-25931 GCA_030248155.1 Sabatieria punctata | reverse complement strand
TTCTCTGAACCGATCGAGTTTCAGTATTCAGACCCCAAAATTGAAAGTTTTTGCTAGAGAGCTGTAAGTTGGCACACTAATACATACTTATGAGTTATCTTTCAGCTGCAAAGGATTAGTGGATCTGACGCTCCTGTCCTGAGATATAGTCTTCCGAAAATCGGTCCGCTTAACTATGGGACCAAAATTTCAAACTCGAATTTCTCGCTTCATACTCGGAATTCGGACCTAAAAATTGGGGGTTTTACAGTACTTTTAGACTGCTTTAAGAAACTTTCGTCAAATTTTCGTTTTCAGAAAAAAAATTGTTTTTCGCCCCCTTTGCGCCCCCCTAGCTCGTCTGGAACCCCCCTACCCAGTTTTTTTATTTCAGAAAAATGTTGCGCTATCAATTACCTACCGTTTGGTGTGAAGCATTGTTTGCTCAGACCCGCAAAACGTGAGAAAATTGAGGTCAAACATGGGACATGGTCCCGGTCGCAAAATTTTCGCACTTTTCTCAGGTCAAATATTTCCAAGTCCGGTTTTCCACCTACTAGTACGAATTCGGACTTAAAAATTGGGGGTTTTAGAGTACTTTTGGACTGCTTTAAGAAACTTTTCTCAAATTTTCGTTTTCAGAAAAAAAAATTTTTTTCGCCCCCTTTGCGCCCCCCTAGCTCGTCTGGAACCCCCCTACCCAGTTTTTTATTTTAGAAAAATGTTGCGCTATCAATTACCTACCGTTTGGTGTGAAGCATTGTTTGCTCAGACCCGAAAAACGTGAGAAAATTGAGGTCAAACATGTCCCGGTCGCAAAATTTTCGCACTTTTCTCAGGTCAAATATTTCCAAGTCCGGTTTTCCACCTACTAGTACGAATTCGGACTTAAAAATTGGGGGTTTTAGAGTACTTTTAGACTGCTTTAAGAAATTTTTGTCAAATTTTCGTTTTCAGAAAAAAAATTTTTTTTCGCCCCCTTTGCGCCCCCCTAGCTCGTCTGGAACCCCCAACCCAGTTTTGGCGTACTTGTAACCGATAAATCAGGAGTATATTTGTTATTTGTATCGATTGACAATTGACATCAATAAAAACACCATAAAATCGACCTTTTCTTCCTACCGAACGTTCTTTTTTCTCCTTTCACACGCAATACTTCTTCACGATTTCCATAGTGCAGGCACCGCGGATGCAGCATTGATCGTACAGACCCTCTTCAGTCGACGTTCCTGTCATGGGTTGGTAAGTCGGTCCTAATAAGCAGAACTTAGCACTTTGTATTTTAAATTGACAGAAAGCTACTAAAATCCCCAATTTTTAGGTCCGAATTCGTACTAGTAGGTGGAAAACCGGACTTGGAAATATTTGACCTTAGAAAAGTGCGAAAATTTTGCGACCGGGACATGTTTGACTTCAATTTTCTCACGCTCCACGGGTCTGGGCAAACAATGCTTCACACCAAACGGTAGGTAATTGGTAGCGCAACATTTATCTTAAATAAAAAAAACTGGGTTGGGGGGGTTCCAGACGAGCTAGGGGGGCGCAAAGGGGGCGAAAAAAAATTTTTTTTCTGAAAACGAAAATTTGACAACAGTTTCTTAAAGCAGTCTAAAAGTACTCTAAAACCCCCAATTTTTAGGTCCGAATTCCGAGTATGAAGCGAGAAATTCGAGTTTGAAATTTTGGTCCCATAGTTAAGCAGACCGATTTTCGGAAGGCTATATCTCAGGACAGGAGCGTCAGATCCATTAATCCTTTGCAGCTGAAAGATAACTCATAAGTATCTATTAGTGTACCAACTTACAGCTCTCTAGCTCAAAGTTTCAATTTTGGGTCTGAATAGGGCAAAGGACCAAAACGCGATCTGACCAGAGAACGACTCTTAATATAACTATACATATATGTTTTTCGCCAATCAAACATTTAAATACCACATATAGTTATATGTTTCTGAAAATTGAAAATGCACATATTTTAAACATAAAACATATTTGTGTAAAAGTCGCTTATTCACTTAAATTTTGTCTAAATTTTCGATAATTCAAGCTTGAGATTATGAATTTCCTGTCTAAAACGGTTTGCAACAAATTAGATAGCATACTCAGATTCAATAAGTTTAAGTGAAAGTCAGATTTTGGAAAAGTTTACTGTCAAACAGCAACCAAAAGTCTTGAAATCATAAATTCCTATAGCAAAAATATGTACATGTTTCCAGAAACATATTGGCCTCAAAACATATAAATACAAAACATATTTGACATGCAAACATATTGAGAAACATAAACAAATATGTTTTCCCAAAAACAAACATATTTATGTTTTAAAACATATACATAAAACATATATGTTTCCCACAGTAGCCCTACTACAGTCAGACACTTACGCCGTTTATAGTACCACTACCATATATGGTACGAAATCTGAACAGAGTGGTACCATATATGGTACCGGTACTGGTACCAATGCGATGGTAGGGGTACCATATATGGTACCACCACAGGCCTCGAACGTGGGGGTACCATATATGGTACCACTACCCTACGTATCGGTACCATTTATGGTACCGGCACCTTATATGGCATACATGTAACAGGTCATCCGCCGATGGGGGGGGGGTTGGGGGGGTCTGGCGCCGGCCGGGGGGGTCTGAGCCAAAATTTTGGGGGAGGGGGTGGGCACTAAAAAACGCTCAAAAATCGAAAAAATCGCAATTTTTTGGCTAAAAATTGCCAAAAATCGCTAATTTGGGCTGAAATACAGCTAAAAAGTGCTGTTTTGCAGGCGATTTTGGCAATTTTTGTGTGTGAAATTGTAAAAAATTGCAAAAATTTGCTTGAAAATTTACTTGCCAGAAAAATCGGAGGGGGGGGTCGGTGAAATCGTCTCGGGGGGGGGGGGTCCTCATCTGGGGGGTCTGGCCTAAGTCGGGTGGGGGGCAGACCCCCAGACCCCCCCTGTTACATGTATGTTATATGGTGTCGGTACCATAAACGGCGTTAAGTGCCTGACTGTACTAACGTTTACAAGAAATACCCAACTTTCGATTCAAAACCAATTTCACTCCTTTTCCGCGCTTCTGCTGCCAAAATCGTAGGCCCACTTCGAGCAAGCAAATCAAGACAGCCAAAAAGACTAATGAATTACACAAAATCAGCAAACCAGAGAATTGTACCAATTTCAACGGCTGGCCAGGGACTGCAGAATCGAAACTATAGATCGGACATTTCGGTTTGGCCTCAACAATTCTGCTGACCGAAAGCTTGAACCGGTCCACAAAATCACTAGTAAAAGTATAGAGCATAGAAATTGCCTGGTTAACTTTGTGAAGCCATCTTGAACCATTCTTCATTGCAAAACCTACGCTATAAGTAGGCAAAAGTGTAGCTTTGGTGAGGTCAAATTCGCAGTTATATTTGAACTCCAACAAATATGCGTAGCAGTCGAATTCTAAGGAAGGCAAAACGATTTCGCCATGGGCTGTAGCTTCCAGAACTTCTGCTCTAGTAGGACCTATTATAACTATTGGATTACTAGCTACAGCCTCTCTTAACTGTCTAAAAAAATAGTTCTCTGACTCTAGAACTTGCTGATAAATCCAGTGCCCGGGAGCCGACACACCAATTTTCATCTTTTTGCTTTTAATCAGCCCTAACAGTTCGTTCTCATCGCTGAACAGCCTAGAGTTGGTGATCTTCTGTAAGTTGTTCAGCAACAAACATTGATACAGCGCCGCAAACAAGGTAAAACTCAGCGCGCCAATCAGCATCACCCTTCGACGCTCATTGGCTACTACTCCAAGAACTCTTACAACCGCTGCTAAAATCAATAACCCAACCCAAACCGGCAGCGTGAAAGCCTCGAAGACCAGATTCCCATTTTTGTTTACAGTAGGTTCACCGGTTCTTGAAACAAAGACCACTTTATCTTGCAAAATCGGCAAGGTAAAGTCAAAATGTTCTCGCCGAAACTCAGTATCGGTGAGACTCACTGCTACCATATCTAACGATCCATTCTTAACCATGCCGAGTCCGCCGTGCCAGGTGTTGTTTTCGTATGAGCCCCAGCCGCCCCAATCCAGTGACACAATTTGCACTGGCACATTGAGAAGTTGAAATATGGCCGATTGAAGCGCTATGGTGCTGTGAAGAGTGGCACAGGGTTTTGGAGGACTGCTACTCCTCAGCTCGAAAGTTAGTTTGTCCACTGTACAATTAGCAGCATGAAATAGTTTAGGGTTGACAGGAATCACGCCGAGGCGGAAAACCCCACTGTCCATTGCAGCTGAATAGGACTGAAAGGATTGTTTGAATTTCTGTAGACGCCTTCTTATGTAAACATGAAAGTTGATTAGTTAAAGTGGTTGTGAAATTCGAAACATATTGAGAGTTTATTGAACTGCATCTCTTGCGTTCTTATCTGTTAGCAGAACAACTGGTCAGCTATTATCTGTTTTGTTTTTCTCTGCTGCTGCAGCATAAACCACTGATCTGATGCGCGCTAGCACATTTCTACCTCCGGTGCCATTGACATGCACGTTTATGCTCTGCTTGAAATCTAGAGAATCGACAAATTAAGAGCAAATAAAAGTCTATATCTTTGTTGCCTTTGCTTGAGTTCTGACCGACATGCGTCTCCACAAAGACTTGAACCTCGACTGGTTTAGGTGTGACAGAATTGGCTCCTTGTACTGAACTGGCGGCACAGTTGTACAAGGCGTTTACTTTGAACACATCCAGCCGGGTTGGTCTGTCTGCCCCCATTAGAGCGTTGTTCTTGATCACTGGTTTTATCTTTGCACTCATGGATGGAGTGTTGTCATTCTTGACTTTTGCAAAGGCCTTGCGTGAATAGTGCATTATGCTCTGCAACCAGTGGCGTATCCAGGGGGGTGTAGGGTGTGTACACCCCCCCTTTGCGGTGGAGGTAGGAAGAAAAAGTCTGTCAAAAATATAAGAAACTAATGAATTATGTACTAAAACTGTCTATTTTGTGCTCAGAATGCCTCCTAAATGCGTTTTTGAAGGCCAAATTTTCAAAATTTTCTCGCCCTGGTCGGGCAGAAGCCCAACCAGGCCATTATAAACTACTAAAACTTGTAATTTCTGTTAATTTTAAGCTCGGAATGCGTTTTAAACGCGTTTTTGAAGGCTAATTTTGCTAAATTTTCTTACCCTGGTTGGGCAGCAGCCCAACCGGGCACTTTCAAAATTTTACACCCCCCTTTCCAAAATCCTGGATACGCCACTGTCTGCAACCAGAAGTACAGGGTGTCTCATAAAATGATCACATTTCTTTTTACTGCATTTCCGCAAATTTTGACCAAATCGGCAGAAATTTGGACCATAGGTGCAAAAATTGAGACAATTTTATGTGTTAAAGTTTGGTGCACTAGGCTTGACTCATTCCCGATAAATTAAAAAAAACGTTAAATTTGGTAATTTCAATAGTGAAAGCCGGTCACCGAAAAAATGGAATCCTTCCTAATTTTTGTCGGAATTGGATGAAAGTTGGAGTGTAAACGCAGAAATTCAGGGTAATTCGTGTGTAAAAAGTTGACTAAACAGTAGTTGTAAACAGTAGCAAATTTGCATTATAATGAAGAGTGAAGAATGAATTTGGTTAGATGAGAAGCAGAGAATATTTGCTTAGCGAACAGCTCACCCCATAGTCGTACAATCCCAGCAAATCTGCCTGGTAGGTAGAAACCTTGGCCTTCCTGAAGTTTCTATGTTTTTTGTCCTTTATGTTGTCCCAATGCACACTGATGTAGTCATCTCTGTCGTATCTCTGATGCTCATGATACAGTCCAAGTGTGTGCATCATCTCATGAATCAGCGTTCTTAAGCGCCAGCACTTTCGGCCTCCGTAATAAATCTTTCGAATTCTGCCCGGTCGATAGCCTCTGTTTGCGCTGCAGCTGAACACAGGAGAAAGTTGATGAGAAAACAGCTTGTTGACATTGCATTCAATAAAAATAAACTTTACTATTTCTTTTTTTTGTTTCTGCCAATGTGCATTGCAACGTATTCCAAGTCGGCTGGTGTTTTCGGCTCAAATCTTACACAAGTGTTAGATTTGAAGAACAACATTGCGCATGCCAGCAGTCTAACTTTACGGAGTGACAGTGAACCTTCAATTACATATGGAACACGCCCACCAGGCCAAGTGCTGATCTGATTGGCTGGTGGTTGCTGAAAGTCTAGTTGTTGATTGGGCAGTTGCGAATACTGTTGTTTGTATATACACATACACATTTACCATACACAAAAATACACATTGTTTTTTCAATGTGTATACACATACACATACACATACACATTGAAAATTCAGATACACATTGCCATACACAAACACTACTCGAAATGTGTATTTTTGTGTATGTGTATTTGATCAGCAAAAGTCGATAAAATTACGAACAGAATCGTAAAATTTCTATGTTTTTGCTGCAGTAATAAACAGTAGATATCCTGATAAAGCCTTCAAATGGTCTAAGTAACTCGATTTCAAAGCTATCCAAGGTTTAAAGCAACAGACATTGAGAGATTTGATTTTCTAGCATTTCTAGCTCAAAATCTACTAAAAAATTGCATTTTCAGTACAATACACATACACAAATATACACAAAAATACACATTGTTTTGTTGAATGTGTATACACAAATTACCATACACATTTGAAGGTAAATGTGTATACACATACACATACACATACACAAACGGAAAACCCAATACCAAACAACAGTAGTGCGAACAAAAGACGTTAGCTCACATCCTCATCATCTTCTTCCACCTCGTCTTCTAACACGTACTCGTCTGCACCTTTGTGTCGTCTGCGCTTGAAAACCCGTTCGCAGGTTTCGTAGTTGGCCAGATCAGGACTCTGCCATGTATGCTCAGGAATCTTCGCGAAGTGACATGTGCAAAGGTGAAAAATGGTGAAAATGCAAACACTCAGAAGTGTGATCGGCATTCTACTAACTATACACAGCTTGAGCGAAGGAATGGCGAGACGGCAGCATTTTGAAATTCTAATCTTGTATTTTCGGTTCACGGTGGTCCAGACCAGGCGGGCTGAGTGCGTTTATTTCTACTGCAATAGCAAATATCGAATCACACAAAGAATTCGTCAGATCAATGTATAACAGTTAAACTGAAGCCCATTCCTGCTTGTCCAACCAACCAGTAAGTCATTAGATCTCCTTTGCCCTGAAATTTTCATTAGACCACCATTTTGCAGAGTAATCAATACTTTGACATAGTTTCTTCCTCTGCACACCATCCGAAATTGAGGGTGGTTTTGAGTCAAGTGTTTCTGAGTATCTTCACTCACTTGAATGTGCATTGCTGAAATTGCAAATAACTGTAGAATTTAGTCTACAAAGCAAAACCACCTTCCCCTGTTGATTCCATGCGAGATGCGGTGTTGACAGAATCGCCGAAGAGACAGTAACGAGGTGCTTTCGTGCCAACAATGCCTGCAGCACAGGGACCTAGAACAAAAATACCACTGTACGATATGCAAAGACAGGTAGCTGTTGCACCAGTGTGGACTCCAATCCTTATTTTCAGCTGTTCCTCTTCCAAATGGGCAATCTTGAATGCGTGAGTCATCTGCATAATTTGCAAGCTCATTGTGCAGATCTCAGCACTGTGTTGATTTCCGTTTCTGACTGGTAGACCGGAAACCACCAGAAAAGCATCTCCAATGGTCTCTACTTTGTAGCAGTTGTGAGAGTCCAAAATGTTGTCGAATTCACTGTACAGATGATTCAATAAATCGATCACCTAAGAGTGAAGGAATAAATGACTAACCCGACCGACCGACCGACCGACCGACCGACCGACCGACCGACCGACCGACCGACCGACCGACCGACCGACCGACCGACCGACCGACCGACCGACCGACCGACCGACCGACCGACCGACCGACCGACCGACCGACCGACCGACCGACCGACCGACCGACCGACCGACCGACCGACCGACCGACCGACCGACCGACCGACCGACCGACCGACCGACCGACCGACCGACCGACCGACCGACCGACTACTTAACCTGCATTGGAGTGCTCATTGCAGCAATTTTGGTGAATCCCACCACATCACTGAAGAAAATCGTGACAGCTGGAAAGAACTCTGGCTTAACAGTCTGTCCGTGCTTCAATTTGGCTGCAATTTCCGGCGGCAGCAGCTGATGTAGCAAGTTCGAAGTCTTCAATTCTTCAGCCGTCAATTTCCTAGTCTTGTTTGCCAATTCCTTCGCAGTTTTCGCGATTTTCATATGCAAATTGCGTGTGTTCATGGCATAGATCACGGCCATAACGGGACACAGTACCAGACAACATATTGCGATGCTTAGAATGAGGGCAAAGTGAGTCATTAACTCACTGGTTTTCTCTCTGAGGGCATGCATGAGGTTTAGGGAAATGTGCTCCTCAACCTCACCCAAGAGGTCCATATAAGCAGTCATTGTATCGAACCATCCTATTGACGCATTGGAGGACCCGGCAGAATCGTTGGTCATCATATCTTGTTCGAACTGATTCATGGTTTGAAGCAGGTTTTGATGAGTTTTTTGAAGTTGGTTGATTTTATCGCGGATTGACGGCCAGAACATTTCGCTCATAAACAACAGACTTTTACCCGCTCCTGATAACTCTGTAATGATATTGATTAGAAAAACTGCTTATTTTTATTCGCTTGTTAATTTTTCAAATTTAAGAGTTACATTTTAGATTCTATTTGTTGTTAAAATTCAACTTCACATCTATATTATAAATTAATGAGATCTTACGTAGATAAGAAGCAGCCAGTTCACCGTGAAACTTGCCTGTACCCATAAAATGTCCTGCAATCGCCCTTTTCTGGGCTAGAAAACATTTTCATTTCAAAATCTAGCACGTGCATGAAGGAAATAAATCTCACCTATCACATCTTTTCCGTTAATCCAGAGGGAGTAAGACTGAATCAGACCGAACAACTTGCCTTCTTCGGTGCCCTCGAACTCCTCAATTATCGCCCAAATCAAATGGTTTATGATGTTAGAATACTCGCTAAACTTGTTTTTAGCGTGACAATTTGGGTTGACTTAGTGTATTACGTCACGATCACGTCGCAGTCTACGGAGAAGTTGTCCACTTTTTCTCTTAGTGAGTCAAGACCGTTCAGCACCACTGAATGGTTCTTGCCTATATCACTGGCAGCTTCGTAGGCCAATCCTGCGTCGGAGCGTGTTTTCTTTAAGATTGACCCAGTGGCCGCCGATTTCTGCCTGTCAAGAAAAATATCACTCACGCAATCTGCCACAAAACCTAAGCCTAAGTCTAGCTACAGCCATGCTAAACCTAAGCCTGGAAAAGTAATAAATCTTAATAAATACAAAAGCAAGTTAATTAATAAGATACCCAGTTGAGCTTGAGTGAACGCAGCTAGCACTCCTCTCCCTTTGTAGCATATGAATGAGATGTCTGATTTTCTCGCTGTTACTGATTTCCAGCTCTAACTCAGAGGCTTCACTTTTTTCAGAAGCGGCCTGGATTAATGACAGACAAGCCAAGGTAACCACAACTGCCAGAGGAGCTCCAATCAGTATCAGTAGCTTAACCACTTCCGGCCATTCGCGTCGAGCTTCTCGCTCGGAAATGCGGTAGAGATCTAAAAGAATGATAGTAGGGTAGGTCTAGTAAATAAATTAAAGATTACCAAGTAACGGCGTGCTCTCTTTCCGTCTTGGCGCGTTCATTGCGTCTGAGAGAAGTTTAAAAGCGATTGAAAATGACTTGAGCAATGCACAGATAAAATCGCGACAGAACGACAGGCTGGAACCTGTTTTAGGACAGATGAAAATGGACCGGTAATTATGATGACAGCATGAGAGCGGCTTAGCAGCTGAGTCGCTCTGCTCTTTGCAAATCAACTCCACTAACTAAATTAACTTCTTGCTGCCATGCTAAACTGTTGACCACGCTAGGCTAGTTAGGTACCTATGTTAGTCAAGATTCAGAGTTCATTTCAGCAACATTTACTTCAGCTATACGGCGGGAATCTATCGGAAGCCCTGTTCATTTGAATTATTTGTTTACGGTTTTCGACGCGAATTTATTGAGTAGTGTCAATTTACGGTCCGACTGGTATGCGTCATAGTTGCGTCAATTAGTATATTCCACATTGATCGAAATGGTCGGGTAAATGGGTGGTTGATTTGTTTAACTTGAGCGTAACCACAGGTCTAAAGCTAGGTTAGAGCATAAACTAATGCTTAAATTAAATCCTGATTCTAAACCTGAGCCTAAAACTACGCACAAGCGTAAATATAAATCGGTAATTGCGATGTGGGGGTACTGTCCGAGTTCAAAATTTTCGGCAGCTTTTTCAGCGAGGGCCGTAAGCGGGATGTAAATTTGTAATTCACGGTCGCGTTTCGGTAGTAACTTGATTTTCAGGAAAAATTACCGGGCTTCCGATAGGTTCGCGCCGTATAGCTGTTGTATACAGTGCAGTTATACATCATATTACAAAACAAACTACAGGGTGTCTAAAAAAATGATCACATTTCTTTTTACTGCCATTTCCGCAAATTTTGACCAAATAGGCTGAAATTTGTATCATAGGTGCCAAAATTCGCGGAATTTTATGAGTTAAAGTTTGGTGCACTAGACTTGACCCATTCCCGAGAAATTTCGAAAAAAGTGAAATTTGGTAATTTCAATAGTGAAAGCCGGTCACCGAAAAAATGATCACATTTCTTTTTACTGCCATTTCCGCAAATTTTGACCAAATAGGCTGACATTTGGACCATAGGTGGCACAATTCGGGGAATTTTATGTGTTAAAGTTTGGTGCACTAGGCTTGACTCATTCCCGAGAAATTTCAAAAAAAGTGAAATTTGGTAATTTCAATAGTGAAAGCCGGTACTGTTGTTTAATATCGGATTTTTCAAATGCGTATGCGTATGCGTATGCGTATACGCATTCCAATTACAAATGCGTATGAGTTTGCGTATACGCATTGCAAAAACCAATGCGTATTTTGCGTAATGCGTATGCGTAATGCGTAATCTCAGAAACAATCAGAAATTTCTCTGAACAGCTTGTTTGTCTCCACAGTGTGTTGTTTAGGTATCCAATAATCAAGTTCCTGCCTTGAAATGAATTGCAACGAAATTTTTTAGCGAATTTTGGAGATTTTTTACAATTTCAGAAACAAAAATTGCCAAAATTGCCTGAAAAACAGCACTTTTAGCTGCATTTGAGCCCAAATTTCAAAGGAAATCCGAAGGTGCTGGGTTCGATTCCCAGCTACGCCCTTGCACATGCCTAACGTTTTCACCTTCTTCTTTCTATTTAGCGATTTTGAACGATTTTTAGCCGAAATATTGCGATTTTAAGCTTTTTTAGTGCTCAGCCGCTCCCTAGAATTTGGGCTCAAACCCCTCCGACCAGCGCCAGACCCCCCAGCCCCCCTCCCTATTCGGCAGATGACCTGTTACATGTATGGTATGTACTGTACGTATGTTTTCAACAGGCAAGAGATTTTATGCGCTATTCCTAATAAAAAACAATTGAATGCTCATTTCCTAAAGAGGTCTAATAGCAATCAAATTTACAATAAACATACGCAGTGGAAGCAAAGCACAAACAGATAGCCTGCCCATGCAACACAACTCATGTCTCCCAAAACCGTGGAAACTCTAAATTCACGGTTTTGTCGCACATTTCCTTTCCTGTTAAATCTTTGCCTCTTTTTAAATATTAGCAAGCCCAGCTTAGTTAAAGCTTTAAATGCCTCAGAAAATTTCTGGTACCCTCACCTCACACTAAAAACTATGAACAATGACCATTCGGTAACAATCTGAACTAAATATTTGCAAGGCATTCGAAAATGTAGCTATTTTTCAGACCCAATACGCATTACGCAAAAATATGCAAACTTTTGACAGAATGCGTAATAATATTGCGTAATGAATTTCAAATGCGTATGCGTATGCGTATACGCATTCTGAAATGCAATGCGTACTTTGCGTAATGATATGCGTAATGCGTATACGCATGCAACAGTAAAAGCCGGTCACGAAAAATGGAAACATTTCCTTTTCCTGTATCTTTTCTAATTTTTGTCGGAATTGGATGAAATTTGGAGTGTAAACGCAGAAGTTCAGGGTAATTCATGTGTAAAAAGTTGACGCATGAACTCCAACGCTATCGTTAGAGTACTGTTGTTTGTGTATACACATACATACACATTTACCATACACAAAAATACACATTGTATTTTCAATGTGTATACACATACACATACACATACACATTGAAAATTCCGATACACATTGCCATACATAGACCTAGTTCATTACCAAATTTTAGTTTGTAGTTAGTGGTTAGTAGTCCAAACTTTCAGGCTTTTCAGTTTGTAGTTAGTGGTTAGTAGTCAATTCAGCCCGCGATCCGAGTTTGTAGTTAGTGGTTAGTAGTCAATTTGTAGTCCCTGGGGGCTGTGGCAAAATGACATCATCGGTTTAGGCGGAGGTGATTGGGTACTAAAAAACTCTCAAAAATGGTAATTATCGCAAAATATCGCTAATTTGGGCTGAAATACTGCTAAAAATGCATTCAATTTTACAGGCGATTTTAGCAATTTTCGTGGTTAAATTCTACAAAATCGCAAAAACTTGCTAAAAAATGGCTTGCAGAGCAGGATCGGAAAAAATCGATTCAAGGGTCTCCGATTGGAAGGTCAGGCTCTTCCAGGTAGGGCAGACCGCCCTCTGTTACGTCTATGGTAGTGGACAATCTAGCCTTTAAATCATTGGAGGACCTAAGAGTTGTCATTTATGCACCCCAGGGTCCGCCAAAAAAACAACCCAGCAGATTTTTTGCTGTAGCAACCGTAAATCTCAACCGATTTGAATGAATTCTTTTTTAAATGAAAGATAAATAAATTTTTCAAAGACCGAAGCAACGTTTATTAAATTCGCCTGCTTAGTTCCTGAGATATTTGTCCTCAAAGTCAAAACAGAGATTTTGGCAATGAACACGAGTGATAATGAACAAACCAGCTGATTTTTTCTTTTGCAACTATGAATCTAAACTGATTTGAATGAATCCTTTTTTGAATGAAAGACTGACTGATTCAAAGATTAGTGCAATTTTTATTGAGATTCACAGTTTAGTTCTTGAGATATTTGCCTTCTAAATCGAAACAGATTTTGGCAAAGAAAAAGAGCGATTCCGTTGCATTTCATAATTAAGCAGATTCCTACTGCTGGAGCTAATGATACTTTAGTGTAGAAGTAAACCGCGTTTCTGTGTCACCTGTAAAGCCTCCAAAAGCCCTTAGCAGTAGCAGGAATCCGTTTTATTACCAAGTGCAGAATAATAAAAAATCCCTCTTGTTCACTGCTAAAATCACTGTTTTGATTTTGAGAGCCAATATCTGATGAACTAAGCAGAGTAAAGTAATGAAAATTTAGCAATCTTTTAAGGATTTATTTATCTTTCATTTAAAAGAGGATTCATTCAAATCGGTTGAGATTTGCGGTTGCTACAGCGAAAAATCTGCTGGGTTATTTTTTGGCAGACCCTGTATAATTGCAGTGCAAATACTAAACTAAATTAGATGCTCAATGAACTAAGATGCCAAGAAAATTTCTGTGATTAATGGAAAATTTTCCGATTTTTGTAAAATTTTCACTTAAACTGTTGTAAAATAACTGTAAACAACCGTGCAGATTTGAAGATTTGAGACTACAAACTCGGGACGAAAAAATATGTAGTTAGTGGTTAATTTGTAGTCAGCGGATTTAGTTTGTAGTTAGAGTTAATTTGTAGTCTCATTTTTACCAAAAGTCAGGTAGTTAGTAGTCTTTTAGTTTGTAGTTAGTAGTCACTACAAACTAGGTCTAACCATACACAAACAGTACCCAAAATGTGTATTTTTGTGTATGTGTATTTGATCCGCAAAAGTCGATAGAATTTCGAACAGAATCGTAAAATTTCGATGTTTTTGCTGCAGTAATAAACAGTATATATCCTCATAAAGCCTTCAAATGGCCTAAGTAACTCTTTTTCAAAGCTATCCAAGGTTTTAAGCAGGAGACATTGAGAGATTTGATTTTCCTAGCATTTCTGCCTCAAAATCTCCCAAATATTTTGCATTTTCAGTACAATACACATACACAAATATACACAAAAATACACATTATTTTGTTGAATGTGTATACACAAATTACCATACACATTTGAAGGTAAATGTGTATACACATACACATACACATACACAAACGGAAAATCCAATACCAAACAACAGTACGTTAGAGTTTAGGCGATAATGTAATGTAACGTTTTTTCGGTGACCGGCTTTCGCTATTGAAATTACCAAAATTTCACTTTTTTTGAAATTTCTCGAGAATTAGTCAAGCCTAGTGCACCAAACTTTAACACATAAAATTCCCCGAATTGTGCCACCTATGGTCCAAATTTCAGCCTATTTGGTCAAAATTTGTGGAAATGGCAGTAAAAAGAAATGTGATCATTTTTTCGGTGACCGGCTTTCACTATTGATTTAACAAATTTCACTTTTTTTGAAATTTCTCCGGAATGAGCCAAGCCTAGTGCACCAAACTTTAACACATAAAATTCTCCGAATTTTGGCACACATAGTCCAAATTTCAGCCTATTTGGTCAACATTTGCGGGAATGGCAGTAAAAAGAAATGTGATCATTTTTTGAGACACCCTGTACAAACATAGTGCGTAAAAAGCTCCATAAAAATTCATACGTACTGATAAAGTAATTTCATACAGTACGCTCGACCCCATCCAGATAAATAAAATGTCTGATTATTATGCAATCTGGTTGGTTGGTTTATAGTCTGCAGTGCAAAACGGTTTGCCTGTCTAATGCACCAATGACAGATTGACCATCCATCAATACATTACTTCTTCAGAGTATTCAGCTGTAGTTGCTTTGCTTACTGACTATGTGTTTTGCATATTCTCTGCTTTTTATAGCAATATTTCTTACAAACCGTTCACGCTCCATTAGCACTCTAACAAGCGAGGAACTTAGCTGGTTGTGCCAGAACTGTGGACAGACGCGGACAGACCAGGTTCGTGAGATTTTTTTGTTATTTTAGTATCTGATATACTACTTTTTACCCAGTCTGTTTTGTAAATTTTTTGTCACTCACTTATAGTCCTCATTCATCCTGATCAGTGTGGTGCACTTTTTATCTAGGTAACTAGGTAACTAGGTATACCTAGTATTACCTAGTTAATATTCGGGAAAAGTACCTAGATTTACTTTACCTAGTTGCTGGTTACTCTATTTTACCTAGTTTTACTTTACCTAGTTTTAAATCCACATAACTAGGTACTTCTAGGTAGAACACGTTTACCTAGTTTGATATTTTCAGTTTTACATGGCTTTTTCAGTCAGAAAACCTTCAAATTTCCGGCTTTTCCACAATTACAGTGGCCGAGAGAATGAATTTCTGACTTATTTGATCAATAAAATACAAATATTTACTTGAAATGTGTCAAATTTCGTAAATTTTAACTCCACTAACTTCATCATTGTTTTATTGAACAAAAATAATATTTTGACTTGATTTCGAGCGTTTTAGGTTTGCCTAGTATTACCTAGTTTTTCTGGGCTTTACCTAGTATTACTTTACCTAGTTTTTTAGCTGAGAACTTTACCTAGTATTACTTTACCTTGTTTTTTAGGTGACGACAACTTTACCTAGTTTCAAATTTTCAAAATGCACCACACTGATCCTGATCTTATAACATTTTTCTCATTTTCTTCATAACGCATTTTCTACAATAATCCGATCCGACTGTGCATTTCAGAATTTCTTAAAGATCATTAGAGGGAGAGAGGCGTTTAGGGGTCAGTTTCCGTGGTCTGCCTTAGTAACAATGGCTACTTATCTGACAACGGTGATTCAACCTGGACACAAAGTTGTAGGTTTAGAGCCATTTGGTATTTTGAGTAATAATAGTATAGTTGTGAAAATGCTCATTCTTTTTACTTTATCCGTAATAAAAGAACCTTTTCTAGGTGGAGAAAGAATTTGATCAGTGTACAGGCTCGCTGATAACTCACAAACACGTGCTCACTGTAGCACATTGTTTCTACGATCAAGCTATTGAATCGGAAACCCTACGGTAATCTTGGTTAGACAAAGGAAAAGTAAATTTCCCGTGGAAGCGGTGTGTTTGTGGGTTCGAAACCTGTCGAGGCGATGGGAAGTAGTGGACACAAAGCCCAACCCAGGCCGTCGAAAGTCAGCAATGGCAAGTAGATAAATGGGGACCGAACCTTAGCTGTCTTGCACACACCGACAGCAAAAAGGGGAGGGTTGTTGTTAAGGAGGCTGCCGGACCTTGTGTCTCTTCCTGCTCTATAGCAGTTGGCTACTCCTAGTCCGAAAGGACAAAATGTTACAACAACAACAACAAATTAGAATTTAATTAAAGGTGAATTTAATTGTCTGTGTGATAAACAAAGCAAATAGTAAATTATTTGAGGAGGTACATATAAATAAATTAGAAAACAACAAATAAAAATAATTTACTTGGCAATGAAAGTACATAAGAGAGCAAACAGCTTAGCTTTGGTCTAAAGAGTGGGTTGAACAGGGTTTAAAAGAGACATTTCAGATTGACAAACCGAACTGAGCTCCGTGAGGCCACAGTGATATTGGGAAGTGTTAGAGTTGGTGACACTGGAAGCATTGAAACAAAATTGATCGATTTAGCTTTTTCATCTACTTATGATCCCAACCTTAAAAATGATGATTGGGCCATAATAGAGATAGAGCCACTGAAAAACATGAGTGCAAATTCTGTGTGGCCCATTTGTTTTTTCAATGGTCAAGCCTATGACAAACAGACTCAGTTCACCGTGGCTGGTTGGGGCCTTGATGGTAGGTCTGTTATATATTCAGTATTACGTTTTGCATCTGTCAATTTATGAGTTCAATTATTTTGTTATTATATTTTAGTATATAACTTATCCCTTTCCAAATGACCAAATGGCGTAGTTGGCAACCTTATCGGGAAGCAAAAAATGATGGTAAACAAACATTTTGGAAAGCTATTTCAGACCCTTTAGAAACGAGTTTTCTCACCAGTTGCAAACTAAAAATTTGTTGTTTTAGATGTTCAGATGATGCTTGCAGTTGAAATGATTCAAAAAATAACTTTCAGTCTATCAGTTTAATGCACTAAACCAAGACAACCTGAAAACAACCTATCAGAAATTCAGACCGAACGTATCGAAAAGCTAGAAACTTTCCGATACCTTCAAAACCAGTCATTTGCAAAAGCTTATTATGAAATCTTATTTATACTGCAACTGCACTACAATATGTGCTTTATAAAGCAGGGATGTGAGGTATGTTTTTTTCGGTGTTTCTTCGCTTTTTTTCGAAAAAAAAAACGGTTTTTTTATAAAGGGTCGAAAAGGACATAAATCGCGGAAAAATCTCGAGCAAAAATAGCTAATTTATGTCATTTTTCAGTTAAAAAATGGACTTTTGCAATGTATTATAACTACTCTAACTTAAAACTGTTAGAAAAACAACAGAAAAGACGAAAAATTTGGCAATCTAAAACAAAAAGACAAACTGCTGTAAGAAAATTTGCATATGGAGTTTATTGATGGAGTCTAACAGGGACTGTTTCATGCCTGTTTCGTGATTTATATCTATGCAAGACGTGTATTTCTGTTCTAAAAAGACTCAGGAAGGCGCTAGAAAGCGTTAGGAATCATAAAACCAGGCTAGGATACTTAGAGCATGAGCTGGAGTTTCTTCCGCGATTTTGGAAAAAAACCGAAAAAAAACGGGAAAAAACTGAAGAAAACATGCCGAGGTTTTTCGGAAAAATATCCATCCCTGATATATAGTTATTGGTACTGTTATTTTACTATAGTATAGTAAAACAAAAATTAGTAATACTAGTGGTATTTTACTAGTAGTAAAATAATAGCAAAAAGTAAAATTATGAGCCAATAGTAAAGTAAAAATATAATTAAATTAACAAACGGGGTCAATAGTAAAATAGAAATTTTACTACTATTTTACTAGTTTTTGCTGAATTTCAGGAAAAATCTTGATCAATTTTGCACTAAAAGATGTGTGGATTCACTTTTGTGACTCAAATTTTACATACCGGAGATTTCCGCTTATAAGACCACCATAGTTAGAAGACCATGGTCTTTAAATAGGTTTTTGTTTCCAGTTATAAGACCATGGTCTTCTAATAGGTGGTCAGAAAACTTGCTTCATAGACACCCATTTTCCAGTTAAAAGACCATGGTCTTAGATTAATTGACCGATTTTAGCACATAATTAACTGTTTTTAAAGTGATCAAAAGCTGTCCATTGTGGAAAAACAAAGGCAGAAGTACATAATATAGATAAAACATGATTCTGATATTTGTTTTAAACGCAATACAGTACCTGCTATGCTTCAACACAAGCTTTCTCTTTGTAATTTCAAGTAAAGGTTTGCAAGTCAAGCGTCAACTGGTCAGGCATGTCTGGAACAGCCATCCAGGTGAAAAACAAATTCAACTATTGGCCAAAATTCCTTTTTTGCAGTGAAATAACATTTTCCAGTTATAAGACCATGGTCTTCAAAAGGGCGCCAAAAAGTGACCCTAAATTTTGGCATTTTCCAGTTATAAGACCAGGTCTTATAAGTGGAAAACTCCGGTATTTGTTTCTAAAGTTCTGGAAAACCTCGTACCATGATCAAATTCAGCAACTATTTGGCACCAACAATCAGTCAGTTATAAGATCTTGGCATCATTGATCGAAGATTGGACCTTATGACTAGTAAAATCATAGTAAAATAGTAGTAAAATGAGTAAAATTATTAGTGAAACAAAAATTAGTAAAATCGGAGCTGCTTGATAGTAAAACAAAAATTAAAATTAAATCGAAGGGCTGAATTTGTAGTAAATTTAGTAAATAGTAAAATAAAAATCCACTAGTAAAATAACAGTAGTTATTGGTTTTTATGTTCTAGAAAACCTAATGGATCCAGAAAAGCTGCTTTACCGAAAAGCTTCATGGAAACAGTGTCCTAGCAAATTTATACGATTTCGACCAGGGGCCAAGCAAATCATTTTCCCGCGTGCTGAGAATATTTTCTGTCTGATTCCGGTGACAACAGAGCGGGTAATTGATCTCCTATGCAGTGCAACTACTTGCACTTCAAAACTTAGCATCATACCTGAAATTGTTATAGTTAGAAATATGTTTAGCTCCAAGAACACAACACAACAGTTTGACTTTGAAATGAAATTTGTTACAATTTAGGTGTCAGATTTGTACATCAGTAGAAGTAAAGCAGAGAGTGTGATGGATATACTGTATAAGTGTTGAAGGGAGACAGCGGGGCAGCCGTGGTGCAGAGGCAGGGAGAGCGCTGGTTTCAAATGGGCATTCACGCTCTAGTTGAGACTTCTGCTGAGGATGGATCTGAGATGCAAGTGGCCGTGGATCTTACTGGAAAGCTGCGCTCTGTCTTCGAATCGCTTTTGCTCCAGTGATTTTGTGTTTCTGTTTAAGCTGCAACTACCAGAGAATGCTGACTACAATACCCGGGTACACTAATTGACATTTAGTATAATGTATATTAATGTATAACAAGTTGGATTTTCAACTGGCATGTGCACAGAAACTTTCAAATCAAATTCACAAACGTTACATCAATCGATTTTCTTTTCACATGTCCACTGCTTCTCATAGCTGATTAATTGGGCTTTCCTATAGGTTAGCATACTTCAGCCCAAGAAAGGCCTGGTGGTCGCTAAGTTGACTCAGTGAGTAGCTGGCTGCCTCTGAGTCACGGGGCCCCTCCATCTCCAGCGGCTGTAGTGGGTTCGAAACCAGTCTGACTGGAATTAGACATAGCAAAGCCCCACCCAGGCCACCGAAAGCTGGTGACAGCGAGTAGGTAAATGGGAACCAACTGGATCTGCCATTGCACCAACCAAAGCCGCTCCACAAAGCCTGCCGCGTTGGAGAAGAAGATCAATGACGTCAGAAGCTGTCTGAGAAACCAACTATGCTGTGACCCTCTGGCATACGGGGGGCACCAGTGGCCGTAGAGAGGGAGTTGACAGGGAGACAGCACGCCTGACGCTCTCTACTGTGGATCAGGTATACCTGTACCTGTACCTGATTATCAGGTAGATTCGCAATACCCATCTGATACCTACCTGATACCCGATCGGGTACTTTTGAACAGTACCTACCTGATTTTGGTATTTTTTGCCCGAAACAGGTACAGGTATCAGGTACAAACACACGGCATTAAGATGCGAGATTTTGCGAGAAAGTCAGCTTTGAGGGGGCAAGCAGGGCCATCTCACGGATCTGGCTGATATTTATATCTATTAAAATAGAGCACAGTCGAAGACCAACGGTGCATGCCCGGCCACCAGCAACCCCCTAGAACCGGAGCTACACCCCCTCAAAGTTGGGTCGGCAGCAATTTTCGGGCTCATTTTAATACCTCTGACACCCTCCATTCAAACGATCACCCTTCATTCGTTTCTTAAGCTAGGATCCCGACTCGCATATGCTTTTGTAGCTGCTCCAATGGCCTTTCATTTTCTGGTACTCCCGTTTCCAGATCATAGCTGGTTACCGAGAAATTCGCCGAAAACTGCGAAATTTCCACAAAATGCCACTCCGTTTTTTTTCGAAAAATCTTTACAACTTTTTGTGCAAAGGCCCTGCCAAGCCAATGTTTTAACAAAAGTTGGGCATGAGTTGGCCAAACAAAATGAGCGCCCCAAAGTGTGCGGTTAGGGGGAGGGGGGTGTTTTGGCCTCTCAAAGGTGTTCGAAAAAAATTTTTTCTTGCGAAGCTTAGTTGTTAGCATACTGTTATATGCAGTTTTGTTTTACAAAACGATATGCGAGTCGGGATCCTAGCTTAAGAAACGAATGAAGGGTGATCGTTTGAATGGAGGGTGTCAGAGCTATTAAAATGAGCCCGAAAATTGCTGCCGACCCAACTTTGAGGGGGTGTAGCTCCGGTTCTAGGGGGTTGCTGGTGGCCGGGCATGCACCATTGGTCTTCGACTGTGCTCTATTTTAATAGATATAAATATCAGCCAGATCCGTGAGATGGCCCTGCTTGCCCCCTCTCTTCGGCACCAAAGCTGACTTTCTCGCAAAATGCATCTTAAATGGTAGTGTAAGACCAATTTGATCATTAAAAAAGCATGTTGAAAGGCTAATTTTTCAAAATTTTTCCGCCCTGGTGGCCCAACCAGGCCTTTTCAAGCTACAAAAACCGCTAATTTCTGCTAATTTTGTAGTCACATTGCTGTTTAACAGTTCTTGGACGTTAATTTTCAAAATTTTCTCGACCCTGTTTAGCCGTGGTCGAACGAGAAAGGAATTTAAGAGTCGGTCTCTGAACCGATCGAGTCTCAGTATTCAGACCTCAAAATTGAAACTTTAGGCTAGAGAGCTGTAAGTTGGTGCACTAATACATACTTATGAGTTGTCTTTCGGCCCCAAAGGATTAGTGGATTTGACGCTCCAATCCCGAGATACAGCCTTGTGAAAATCGGCCTGCTTAACTATGGGACCAAAATTTCAAACTCGAATTTCTAACCTACCAGCTGGAGTTTGAAGATAAAAATTTGGGTTTTTGCGTAACTTTTGGAGTACTTTAAGAATCTGCAGTCCAATTTTGTTTCGGAAGAAAAAAATTATTTTTCGACCTCTTTGGTGGGTCATAACTCGGCTGCAACCCCCCCTAGAGGCGCTTTTTTATTTCATAACTTTGTAGGGCTTTTTATAAGCTTCATTTTGTTATAGAATATGGTGCGATTGCTGGTGGCCAATCCAGTGAAAATTGGCCTCAAATGTCACGAACTCGAAAAATTCGCATGTTTCACTATAGGCATAATTTTCCAAATCGAATTTCTGACTTAATGAACGGAGTTGAGCTGTGAAAATTTGGGTTTCCAGAGTACTTTCAGTGTGCTTTCGGAATATTTAGTGGATTTAGAACTTCGAGGAAAAAAATTTTTTTCGATCTCTTTGGTGGGCCATAACTCGGCCGGAGCCCATTAGAGGCGCTTTTTTATTTCATAACATTGTAGCGCTTTTTATAAGCTTCATTTTGGTATAGAATATGGTACGATTGCTGGTGGCCAATCCAGTGAAAATTGGCCTCAAATGTTGAGAACTCATAAAAATCTGGTCTTCCAAATGAGGGAATTTTTCGAGTTTGTAACCTATGAGGCCAATTTTAACTGGATTGGCCACGAGCAATCGCACCATATTCTATACGAAAATGAAGCTTATGAAAAGCGCTACAAAGTTGTGAAATAAAAAAGCTCCTCTAGGGGGGATTCCAGCCGAGTTATGGCCCGCCAAAGAGGTCGAAAAAAAATTTTTTTCCTCGAAATTCTAAATCCACTAAATATTCCGAAAGCGCACTGAAAGTACTCTGGAAACCCAAATTTTCACAGCTCAACTCCGTTCATTAAGTCAGAAATTCGATTTGGAAAATTATGTTTATAGTGAAACATGCGAATTTTTCGAGTTCGTGACATTTGAGGCGAATTTTCACTGGATTGGCCACCAGCAATCGTACCATATTCTATACCAAAATGAAGCTTATAAAAAGCACTACAAAGTTATGAAATAAAAAAGAGCCTCTAGGGGGGGTTGCAGCCGAGTTATGGCCCACCAAAGAGGTCGAAAAAAAAATTTTTTTTTCCAAAACAAAATTGGACTGCAGATTCTTAAAGTACTCCAAAAGTTACGCAAAAACCCAAATTTTTATCTTCAAACTCCAGCTGGTAGGTTAGAAATTCGAGTTTGAAATTTTGGTCCCATAGTTAAGCAGGCCGATTTTCAGAAGGCTGTATCTCGGGATTAGAGCGTCAAATCCACTAATCCTTTGGGGCCGAAAGACAACTCATAAGTATGTATTAGTGTACCAACATACAGCTCTCTAGCTCGAAGTTTCAATTTTGGGGTCTGAATAGGGCAAAGGGCCAAGACTCGATCAGTTCAGAGACTGACTCTTAAAGAGGTTACACTTCCTTTGCAAAATGCAGGATAAGCCACTGAGACTGAGTAGAGGAGGGACATACGGGTAAAAACGGTTTACAAGAAGTTTTACTCTGACTAGGGAAGATCAAACTCCACCAGAGATCGATTTGCAAAGCCATTCTGTACCCCTACAATAATTCTGAAAGCGCGTTTTTAGTATTTTTCGTAGTTTCGAGACCGATTAATCCTCAAACGACTGTAAAGAAACTGATTTAAGCTGCCTATCAAGCCTACATACATGTAACAGGTCATCCGCCGATGGAGGGAGGGGGGTTGGGGGGTCTGGCGCCGGCCGGGGGGGGGTCTGAGCCAAAATTTTGGGGGAGGGGGTGGGCACTAAAAAACGCTCAAAAATCGAAAAAATCGCAATTTTTTGCCTAAAAATTGGCAAAAATCGCTAATTTGGGCTGAAATACAGCTAAAAAGTGCTGTTTTGCAGGCGATTTTGGCAATTTTTGTGTGTGAAATTGTAAAAAATTGCAAAAATTTGCTCGAAAATTTACTTGCCAGAAAAATCGGAGGGGGGGGGGGTCGGTGAAACCGTCTCGGGGGGGGGGGGTCCCCCATCTGGGGGGGTCTAGCCTAAGTCGGGTTGGGGGGCCCACCCCCCCAGACCCCCCTGTTACATGTATGCAAGCCTACATGTAAATTAGCCTACGGGAGCTATACGAGGAAATGATAGATTTAGCTCAGAAAGGCACTAGAATGACAGCAGAAAACATTTTGGCGTCAGGTGCATACCCAGAACCCGTCAACAACCACTCGACACCAGAAACGTTTTCAACCTTGACCGTTTTGGTAGTGATCGACGATGATACGGACGTAATCACACACACAAAAGCTTTTGCAACATCTGACAACACTTATCTGTCTTTTTTATTAATAAACTTGGAGTGAAACTCAGATTTTGCCTAAAAATAATGGACCGACTGTCGTCGGAACTGAAAGCCAGTTGATCTATCTTGCGTAGTATATGTAGACTCCAAGTAGATCAGACTTTATTTCGCTTAGACAGGTTATAACAAACGGACTGTCAATACACAACACAACAGCTCTATGTATAAACACCACACAAGAAGATCATTACAACAGGATACATATCATGCGTTCACATACTACAGTAGTGGACACATCAACCACCCTAAATGTTCCTTGAAAAAAGTCTTGTGACCAGACTAAAAACAAAAAATGTTCTGCCGGTGCCCAGAAACCTATTTCATACCTCAAATGCTTTTGAAATTGCAAATACCTCACATAAATGCGCCTCTCCGGCGTCCTACTGCAGTAGGAAATACAAAATTTTCTATTTACTACTGCAGTAGCGCAGCGGCACGGGCGCGGGTGTTTATACTCCTACTGAAGATTACTGAAGGAGTCGGCCAACCTACTGCAGTACCTCCTGCTGCAGTAGGAGTATGAACAGCGCTTTAGTGACCGGCACCCAGCAGCATTGCTATGAGTGGGTGGCAGTGAAAGAAGGGCAAACGTCCAAGATGATGAATTACGGGGGGTTGCGAAATGGACCGCGAGTCTGATTGTAGGCAGTAAGGCCCCCGCACATTGAATCAGGTTGGGAAGATCTGGTTAGTTTAGTTTTCTTGTCTTCCTCTTGATTACTGATTTTCACGCTCTTTCCAGTCAAGACAGTGCTTGAACTCATTCTACATAGATGATTAGCTCTGTCTGTTCACGAGTTTTTCCATCTTCATGTCATTTACTAACATATAATTGAGCCTCCTACGCGTCAGGTAGGCGTTAAAGCAATATTTAAAGAGATGCCCATTACCGTTTCCACAGCTGGATGCGATCTGTGCACTCATGACCACTATATATTGCTTTCTCCTAACGTTCGTGCTGTTAAATGTCAAGTCGCAGTCGCTATTTTCATACAAACTGCCCAAGGTAGATTGGAGGAACAAAGAGAAATCACTGTGGACAATCAGAACGCCTATCTATGGGTATTTGGGGCTAACAAGGTTCTTCATACCGCTGAGTTTTCGAAAACCGAAACTCAAACTACTGGGGTATGAAACAAGGAAAGTGACTTTTGAATCAATACGCCAAGAACAGAACCTTGTGCACCGCTTGCGTGGATATGTACAGGGTCCGCCAAAAAAAGAACCCAGCAGATTTTTCGCTGTAGCAGCCGCAAATCTCAACCGATTTGAATGAATCCCTTTTAAATGAAAGATAAATAAATCTTTAAAAGACTGCTGAAATTTTCATTAATGTACTCTGCTTAGTTCCAGAGATATTGGCTCTCAAAATTAAAACAGTGATTTTGGCAGTGAACAAGAGGGATTTTTTCATTATTCTGCACTAGGTTATAAAACGGATTCCTGCTACTGCTAAGGGCTATTGGAGGCTTTACTGGTGACACAGAAACTCGGTTTACTTCAACACTAAAGTATCATTAGCCCCAGCAGTAGGAATCTGCTTTATTATGAAATGCAACGGAATCGCTCTTGTTCTTCCCCAAAATCTGTTTCGAACAGTAGGCAAATATCTCAAGAACTAAACAGTGAATCTCAATAAAAATTGCACCAATCTTTGAAGAATTTGTCAATCTTTCATTCGAAAAAGGATTCATTCAAATCAGTCGAGATTCATGGTTGCAAAAGTAAAAAATCTGCTGGGTTGTTCTTTATCACTCTTGTTCAAATGTTGATTCTTGTTCATAAATAAATCATTGTCATCACTTGTCATCAAACAACCAATTTTTCTTGTTCACTTCTTCCGATTTCTCCAGCCAGTAAGTGTTCAGTGCACCTTTGCCCTTAAAGCATCTAATATTATAACTATCTGAGATAAATCAAGGAAGATAAAAAAGCATATATAATAAAATC
>JASANB010000083.1:0-60640 GCA_030248155.1 Sabatieria punctata | reverse complement strand
AAATTTAATTTTCGACCGTTAGTTCGTCCAGAATTAACTCAGAATGTGAGAAGACAAAGGTGAAAATCCGACCACACCTATATTTCGAACTCAGTTGACCATTGCATATCGATTGGTTTTCTTTCCACTAAACTAATAGTTTGCATCTCGTGTCTCGCGTGGCAGTGCTATAGCTGAAATTCCATAAAGAACAGGAGTTTCCAAGTTAAAATCGGGATCTCACGCAAAAATCTCCACTGTTCACTGGGAGAACGTGGTCATGGAAGGATGTTTTGCATAGCAATCGATTCGTCTAGCCGTTCTGCATTAGAATGTTGGTTCAGAAATTTAATTTTCGACCGTTAGCTCGTCCAGAATTAACTCAGAATGTGAGAAGACAAAGGTGAAAATCCGACCACTCCTATATTTCCACTTGTACAGTGATGGCAATGGCTAAAAGAGCGATGCAGCCGCGATGTTCGAGTTCAACAGACCGTTGTGCATCGATTTGTAGCTCAGCGATCCATCTGGGATCACCGGATGATGAGCAAGACCATGAATTCCCTACTAAACAGGCCATTTTTGTAGCGTAAATCAGAGCGACATTCATTCATGTCTACTTTCCCCCGGGAAAACGTGGTTGTAGAAAGACGTTTCTCACAACAATCGATTCGTCTCGCCGTTCTACATCAGAATCTTCGTTCAGAATTTGGAATTTCTACGTTCTATTTGTGAAAAAATGGCTGCAAACATTAAGCTCTGGAAGGGTATGAAATAGTCGTTTATAACTTCTGTCAGTAACTAACATAGATACGAAGCCTCCAATTTAGATGTGAGTATGCTTTTTGAACTCAGCGCACCAAGAGGCTTCGATTGATGGGCCTCACGTCTCAATTAGAACACTGCTTCGCTGCCAGTGGTCTTGGAAAGCACGACAAATGCAAAAATTGAGCCCAAAAATTATGATAATGTTTGGCACGATACTACTCAGGCTAGAATCTATTAATCTGGACTCCGATGGCATCCGATCCGATCCGATCTGGCGGGGGGTCGTACAATGTACGGCCCTACGATCAGACCTGCAGGTCCATTTCGTTACCCCTTATATCACTCTCGGACGTTTGCCCTTCTTTCACTGCCAAGCCACTCAAGCCATGCTGTTGGGCGCCAGGTACTAAGAGAGTGCCTGGCGTGGTGACGTCATGGTGCTGACAGCTCCCAGCGGCCGCCCCGCCGAGGAGGAGTAAACCGGTATAGGCCGTAATGCTGGTTTCTCAGACGGTTCCTGACGTCGTTGATCTTCCCTCCAATGCGGCATGCTTTTAGGAGCGGCTTTTGGTGCAACGGCAGATCCAGTTGGTTCCCATTTTACCTACTCACTGTAACCAGTTTTCGGTGGCCTGGGTGGAGCGTTGTGCCGACGACCAACTCTTTGCAGCAAGAAACTTGCCACGCCGAGTGGATGAACCACTACAACCACTAGGGATGCAGCGGCCGCCGTGACTCAGAGGCAGCGAGCTACCCACTGAGCCACTGACGCTGCACTCCGATGGCATATATAATATTGCACTCGACGAGCTCTTTCATGTGGTGTGATCAGTATATGGCTAGCTCTTTGTGGTCAAAAGTTATGACCGTTTAAATAATGAGCAATTTTTTGAATCACTTTCAACCGCGAAAAACGCTAAACATTTTCGTCAAAAATTGGGATATACTAAACTAGGGCGCACTGTTAGAAAGCTCATTATCTCAGCTACACAAGGCACCAAGCCGCTTGTCGATAGCTTGAGAATTGGGCGAATGGCAACCGTTTGAATGTCGGTCACCGGAAGTGGCCCGGCACATATTTCGAGATTTGTCGTGGTTGGGTCCCCCCTGGTTATGCCCAATGGCAACACCAATCATTCCTGCAAGGTATCTTACTCTATCTAGTGCCGATAACTAAAAATGGTACCAATTGCGTCTACTGTTGTTTGGGTATGGGATTTTCAGGAATCGGTTCGGTATGGGTAGGTACTCAAAAAAGCACCGGTATACCGGTATTCATTCGGTATTTCCTGAAAATGTTTTGCAAAGTCGAAACACTGAATTTCCAAGGTTCAAGGGTAAGAATTTAGGCATCTGCATTGTCAGAGGCTAAATTAATAAAAAAAACAATGGGATTTATAGTTTTTAGCAATTTTCTAAAATTATTTTTGGTTTCACACAAGTGAAAATCAATTCTAGAAATAATTTGGCTAAGAGAAATGTCTTCACGTGTACTGCAGTGTACATGCAGTATAGAGATCTAACGAATAAAGCGATGACAAAACGAAGGTACAGTACATCAATGTAGATACATACAGATTTGATTAATAAGAAGCAGCGTGAGTGAAGTTAATCCAAACTAGTAGCCACACTATCAGTTAGTGTTAAATGTCTAAACGGTCTAGATATGTGTTGATGTTTGCTCCTCCTGCTCTGCCCCTCCAGCTCTGTCCCTCCTGCTCTGACCCTCCACCTCTGCCCCTCCAGCTCTGACACACTCTTCTCCATTGTTTCAAAACCTGGACTGGGAGTGTCGGAAATTTGGTTTTTGTTTCTTAGAGTGTGGGTTGGGAAATTTAATGGTTGACAACTTGGTTGGGAAATTTTGTCGTTGAGAATTTGGGTTTGATTTTGGAAATTCAAATTGCTACGCTAGATTTCAACACTGCCCCCCCTCAGAAATTTGGGTTTCATATTGGCAGGAAAATTGCCCCTCCAGATTTCACCACTGCCCCTCAGAATTTTGAAGTTGTGAAAGAAAAAAAATGTTGTACTTACCGATTTCAGCTGACCCAACGAAATCAACAGTCGGTTGTGAGACTGTGCATAAATTTCGGTTTCACAAATTCTCTGAGGCAAGTTAAAGAATTTTGTTCTTACCAAATGTTTCACAACAATATTTCGCCATCAGAATTTGGAGGAAGTTCTGACGCCATCCCAGCTCTGACACAAAGTTTTGGTTGGAAAATTATTTTTGGTTGTGAATTTGGGTTTGTTTTTGGCGGGAAATTCAAGAATTTGGTGGAAGTTTCGGCGGAAAGCTCAAATTTGAAAACAAAAATAACATTAACAATTGCTAGAAAATAAATGCAATTCGTAAAAACAAATATAATTAAAAATAAAATATAAAAATAAAACACGTTTAGAATCGGCGCCCAAACATCCAATCTGGCTGACAATTCGTGAAAAACCCTCAGGATTTCGAGATTCACATTCCCCGACCCTAGGATTACAAAGATCTCATTGAGATCATCGATCTTCTGGCGCTCTGCACAAAGATTTAGCGATCTTTGCTGAAGATTTGGCGATCTTTACAGGTTTTTCACCGGTATTGCGCTATTTCCCTATAGTTTGGACAGCTGTATATATCGATGGCGTATATATCGGCTATATAGCACCAACACGACATATAGCACTAAGATTTCACTAAGATTTACTGAGATCACACTGAGATTTGCCAAGATTTCACAAGATTTCGCCTGTATTTCCCTATATTTTGGATTGCTGTATATATCGTTTGCATACATGTTGGCTTATATCGCACGCACATACCAGATAACGCCAAGATTGCACTGAGATTTACAAAGATCGCACTGAGATTTCACAAAATCTCACGCTATTGCACTATTTCCCTATAGTTTGGGCAGCTGTACATATCGTTGGCGTCAGTGTTGTTCCCAGTAAATTTACTGAGTAAAAGTTACTCGGTACTTAGTTATTTTGAATTAAAGTAAGTACTTTTACTTACCGGTAAAAATTTTTCTTAATTTTACTTACTGAATACCGAGTTTCAATTTTGAATTACTGAATTAGAAAAAAATTCGGTAAACTCGGTACTCGGTAATTTACTGAGTTGTTTACTGAGTAAAAGCTTCTGCAATAGGTAGCTCGACCGTATCTGTGCAGAAAATATACGGTTTTTCTTTCGCTAATCGATCTGCTAATGACGAAAATACACAATTTTTGCCAATTTTTTGCAATTTTCACGGCTTGTTTCATAACCTAAGCTTTTTTGCGCAGTAAAATTGCTATAATGAGGCGCGAAGACTACAGTACGAACTATATCTACTACTATTAGCTATATTTTGATTGACGTTTATTGCATCAGTCTGATGAACTGTGAGGAAAAGGGCTAATATTTGAACAGATCTTCACTTTCCAATTTGGACGGACGTTGCAATTGAAGCCACATCCTGTAGTCACTATGTATAGTGTGCATATTTTAAGGCTTTCCATGCATGCTAATTAGCACAAAACATCATGTGAAACAACACAAAACAAAACATGATTAAAATTCCGAAAAATCGAGCTACATTATCTAAAACTCATCAATCAGCACTGAAAAAGGATTCTAGTAGCTAAAAGTCATATCTGGTAAACGTTTTCAGACAAATTATAGATTTCTGAATTTTGAAGGTTTTACCGAGTTTACTTAATTGTTTACTGAGTACTTACCGGGTTTTCTTTGAGAAACCCAGTACTTACTCGTACTTACTGCATTTCAAAAAGTCTGGATTTACTTACTGAATACTTACCGAGTTTTAGAAATTTGAGCTAGGCACAACACTGGTTGGCGTACATGCTGGCTTATGTTGCACACAAACACTAGGTTACACTGAAATCAAACTAAGATTTACCTAGATTTCACTAAGATTTCGCAAGATTGCACTAAGATTTACTGAGATCACACTGAGATTTCACAAAATCTCACCGCTATTGCACTATTTCCCTATAGTTTGGGCAGCTGTATATATCGTTGGTGTACATATGGGCTACATAGCACCAACAAATGACATATAACACTAAGATTTACCTAGATTTCACTAAGATTTCGCAAGACTGCACTAAGATTGACTGAGATTTGTTGAGATCACACTGAAATCTCACCGCTATCGCACTATTTCCCTATAGTTTGGGCAGCTGTATATATCGTTGGTGTACAAATTGGCTTATATTGGACACAAACACTAAAATCACACTGAGATTTGCCAAGATTTCACTGGTATTTACCCATATTTTATTCTGCTGTCACATGTAAAGCCGGTGTTCCGTTAAATAATCCTATCGTTAAAAAATCCTATATAGGATTTTTTAACGTTAAAATTTCCTATATAGGATTTTTTAACGTTAAAATTTCCTATATAGGATTTTTAACGGTTATGGGCCTGTTACATATATAGGCGTTTCCGGAAGATTGGCAATAGCAAACAGTTCATCGGTTGTTGCCCATACTTTATCACTTTCCATTTTTGACAAGGCCAGATAGTCTTCCGCTGTTTTACCAAGCAAGTCAGCCCAGAACTTTGGTGTCATTCCCGTTTTCATGAAATCACAGATCTTCCTACGCATCCAACGATTTCTTCATACGCCTTACGATCCATATTACAGTAAAACTACTGGCAACTAGCTAACCAGACAGCCTGACACTGAGGAGCAGCTAGGCACTTCCAGTTTTGGTGCTGGCGTAAAGATGAGCTGTATGATAATTTTGGACCTGCTAAACAGCACCTTTCGTACGTACCTGCGCGTGCCTATTCCATTTCCGCACGCTCACTACCGATTAGACAATGTCACAGCTTTCATAGGATTATTTAACGGCAATAGGAATATTTCACAGCACTCGGCCCGTTAAAAAATCCTATATAGGATTTTTTAACGATAGGATTATTTAATACAACACCGGCCCTGGTCAGTATAAAAACGCAGCTTTTTGAAAAATATTCATTGTACGTGTCTGTCTCGACAAGAATGGGTGACAGCAAACTCGATTTGGCAGAGCTATTTGGGGAGGAGGAGAAAGTGAAAATGGCCCAAGACAAGGAGAAAATGCCCAAAAAACGAAAACGTCAGCTAAAGTCCAATGCTAAGAAGCAGGCGAAAATCGAGAAAAGTAGCAATGAGGCCGCCGGAAAACCACTGGAAGAGGTGGAAGAAGACAGTGAGGAAGAAGCTAACTGCCGTTGTGCGATCAACATTTACATATGATTAATGAATAAAAGTTTGTTCACAACTACTTGTCGGCTTCTTGCTCAGATTGCGCCGGGATTTCCCAAGATCGCGCTGAGATTTCCCAAGATCGCGCCGAGATTTCCCAAGATCGCGCCGAGATTTCCCAAGATCGCGCCGATATTTCCCATGATCGCGCCGGGATTTCCCAAGATCATGCCAGAATCGCGCTATTTCTCTATATTTCGATATTGCACAAAAACAAATTTTACCAAATAAATAATATTATCGTAACCAAATCAATCATCAGTTTGGACCTCATCAATTTGCTGTTCATCATCTTCATCAGCAAAAGCTTGCTCGATAAGGTCTTCATTCCCATGAAGGAACTTTTTCACCAGAAACTTGCGCTCATCCCAAGCTTTCAAAATGGCCTTCTCCTCACCGAGATGTCTCTCCATGTAGTTGTTCAAAGGATTCAGGATAGTGGTGTACATCTATGTTCATCTTCATCTTGGAAATATGATGCAAACTTCAGTTTTTCCTGAAGTGTGTTTTTCAGCTGGTCAAAGAACTCACTGTACAGTGGTTCTTTCAATAGTCCTTCCAAACTTTTCAGATTCATATTGTCAAATGTTTCTCGAAGCAAACATACCCAGTTTTTGTCACCTTCATCTGACTTGGACTCCTCTGATTCGGTCTCATCTTGCAGGCTTTCAAGGTCTTCATCAGCTGGAATCATTCCGTGTTGAAGTTTTTCATGACGGCGATGGTTTGATGCAGTGGACAGGTGAACACCACACATTGGACAAACACACGAATCCATCCAGCTTCTGTGTCACCCATACGGCAGACCGACAACACAACAGACTGACTGCGAGAGAAAATATTTCACTTTATATAGGAAGCAAAAGGGTTTTGGCGGGAAAATCAAATTTTTAGTTTCTCAAGATTATCTCAGTTTGATGACGTCATCACTGCGAGTTCATCTGCAAACAAAGTTTGTCTTAAGACGAACTAGTAAAAGTTACTTTTAGCCAAATTTTTCAGCTTCTGTTCATTGTGTTCATTGTTCACGGTGTACTGGTGTGAGATGGCGGCTCGTTTGTCTCTGCAGCAGCTCTTGGATCGCAATGGAATGACGATGGAGGACTACAAAAACTGCTACTGCAAATTGTGCGACCAAACCTTCAAGTCTCGCGGCAACCTCATCGCGCGATCCTGGCACCATCTTGGAAAGTCCCGGCGCGATCATGGGAAATCTCGGCGCGATCTTGGGAAATCTCGGCGCGATCTTGGGAAATCTCAGCACGATCTTGGGAAATCCTGGCGCGATCTGAGCAAGAAGCCGACAAGTAGTTGTGAACAAACTTTTATTCGTTAATCATATGTAAATGTAGATCGCACAACGGCAGTTAGCTTCTTCCTCACTGTCTTCTTCCACCTCTTCCAGTGGTTTTCCGGCGGCCTCATTGCTACTTTTCTCGATTTTCGCCTGCTTCTTAGCATTGGACTTTGGCTGACGTTTTCGTTTTTTGGGCATTTTCTCCTTGTCTTGGGCCATCTTCACTTTCTCCTCCTCCCCAAATAGCTCTGCCAAATCGAGTTTGCTGTCACCCATTCTTGTCGAGACAAACACGTACAATGAATATTTTTCAAAAAGCTGCGTTTTTATACTGACCAGGGCCGGCTTTACATGTGACAGCAGAATAAAATATAGGTAAATACCATTGAAATCTTGGCAAATCTCAGTGTGATTTTAGTGTTTGTGTCCAATATAAGCCAACTTGTACACCAACGATATATACAGCTGCCCAAACTATAGGGAAATAGTGCGATAGCGGTGAGATTTCAGTGTGATCTCAACAAATCTCAGTCAATCTTAGTGCAGTCTTGCGAAATCTTAGTGAAATCTAGGTAAATCTTAGTGTTATATGTCATGTGTTGGTGCTATGTAGCCCATATGTACATCAACGATATATACAGCTGCCCAAACTATAGGGAAACAGTGCAATAGCGGTGAGATTTTGTGAAATCTCAGTGTGATCTCAGTAAATCTTAGTGCAATCTTGCGAAATCTTAGTGAAATCTAGGTAAATCTTAGTTTGATTTCAGTGTAACCTAGTGTTTGTGTGCAATATAAGCCAGCATGTACGCCAACGATATGTACAGCTGCCCAAACTATAGGGAAATAGTGCAATAGCGTGACATTTTGTGAAATCTCAGTGCGATCTTTGTAAATCTCAGTGTAATCTTGGCGTTATCTGGTATGTGCGTGCGATATAAGCCAACATGTACGCAAACGATATATACAGCAAACCAAAATATAGGGAAATACAGGCGAAATCTTGTGAAATCTTGGCAAATCTCAGTGTGATCTCAGTAAATCTTAGTGAAATCTTAGTGCTATATGTCGTGTTGGTGCTATATAGCCGATATATACGCCATCGATATATACAGCTGTCCAAACTATAGGGAAATAGCGCAATACCGGTGAAAAACCTGTAAAGATCGCCAAATCTTCAGCAAAGATCGCTAAATCTTTGTGCACAGCGCCAGAAGGTCGATGATCTCAATGAGATCTTTGTAATCCTAGGGTCGGGGAATGTGAATCTCGAAATCCTGAGGGTTTTTCACGAATTGGCAGCCAGATTGGATGTTTGGGCGCCGATTCTAAACGTGTTTTATTTTTATATTTTATTTTTAATTATATTTGTTTTTACGAATTGCATTTATTTTCTAGCAATTGTTAATGTTATTTTTGTTTTCAAATTTGAGCTTTCCGCCGAAACTTCAACCAAATTCTTGAATTTCCCGCCAAAACAAATCCAAATTCACAACCAAAAATAATTTTCCAACCAAAACTTTGTGTCAGAGCTGGGATGGCGTCAGAACTTCCTCCAAATTCTGATGGCGAAATATTGTTGTGAAACATTTGGTAAAAACAAAATTCTTTAACTTACCTCAGAGAATTTGTGAAACCGAAATTTATGCACAGTCTCACAACCGACTGTTGATTTTGTTGGGTCAGCTGAAATCGGTAAGTACAACATTTCTTTTCTTTCACATCTTCAAAATTCTGAGGGGCAGTGGTGAAATCTGGAGGGGCAATTTTCCTGCCAATATGAAACCCAAATTTCTGAGGGGGGGCAGTGTTGAAATCTAGCGTAGCAATTTGAATTTCCAAAATCAAACCCAAATTCTCAACGACAAAATTTCCCAACCAAGTTGTCAACCATTAAATTTCCCAACCCACACTCTAAGAAACAAAAACCAAATTTCCGACACTCCCAGTCCAGGTTTTGAAACAATGGAGAAGAGTGTGTCAGAGCTGGAGGGGCAGAGGTGGAGGGTCAGAGCAGGAGGGACAGAGCAGGAGGGGCAGAGCAGGAGGGACAGAGCAGGAGGGACAGAGCAGGAGGAGCAAACATCAACACATATCTAGACCGTTTAGACATTTAACACTAACTGATAGTGTGGCTACTAGTTTGGATTAACTTCACTCACGCTGCTTCTTATTAAGCAAGTCTGTATGTATCTACATTGATGTACTGTACCTTCGTTTTGTCATCGCTTTGTTCGTTAGATCTCTACGTATACTGCATGTACACTGCAGTAAATAGTAAAATTGAGTCCTAATAGGAGTGTAAATATAAAATAAAACACCAGAAGGCACTAATAGTAAATGAAAATTTACTACCGGGTTTTTCGGTGAATAAGTCCGTGGGCTTGTTTTTGGTTTTGACGCTTTTTGAAACCGGAAATAGCCCATGTGCTTATTCATGGAAGGAAATTTCATTTTCTGCCCTTTTCGGTCAATTGCAATAGAACAATAATCTAGCCTGGGTAACTTAAATCTAAGCCACAATCACCATTACCTCTATTAAAGCAGTTCTTAATAAAAGAAGCATAAAAATGTCCCTATACATCCGTGCATGCTATTTATTGTACGTACAGTAGTGGGTGCAATGCAGAACCGATCGATTCCCATTTCCTATTTGTCATCAGCGGCTTTCGGTGGTCTGCTTTGTATCGTCTATTCCAGTTGCTTCAACCGATTTCGAACCACAAGCAACCGCTCCGACAGATACCGGGGCACTGTGGCTTGTCTTCCAGACTAATCCATCATGCAATACCACCGCACTAAAACGCAGAATTTTTTTTGCAAAATTGTACCGCAGTAACTTAATACTAAGTAACATAGTAAAGTATTAGTGAAATAATAATTAGTAAAATGAGCAGGTCTTTCTTACAATAAAGGAAGAAATTATTCAAGTGTGCGAAAAATGACAACATTTATTATTTTTGCTGCCATTTCCGCAAATTTTTACCGAATTTGGATGAAAATTAAAACAAACCAAAATAGGGGAGATTTTGTGTGTTAAAATTTGTTTGACCGGCTTGAACCAAACGTCAGAAATTGATGAATATGTGAACTTTGTTAATTTGAATGTCTATAGAAATAGCGCTAAAATGGAAACTTTTCTTTTTGCCCTCATTTCCGCATGTGTTCGCCAAATGACCTGAAATTAGCAAAAAACTTCTCAAAACTGTGGCATATTTCATGTGTTAAAATTTGAAGCATTCAGATTGACACAGTGTTGAGAAAATAGAAATTCCTGAACATCTGCTTCTTTGAAAGAGAAGAACAGACAAAGAGATCATTAGGTAATCCTTATTTTGTCTACACTCAACTTTCTAATTACAGCCAATTTAGTGAAAATTTGCGAAAATGGCAGCAAACAGTAATGTTGCATTTTTGGGACTAAAATAAAAATCCACTGGTAAAAAATAACGGTGCATTGAGACCACGATAGTACATGAAGCGAGATGAGGGTGAGCGTTTCGCCTAGGCAAGGAGTGGGTCTAAAATTTTAAAAGGCTCCAAAACGTGTCGAAATGTGTTTTAGCACGTTTTATTAAATAAGAAGGCTAAAAATCACTATTTTAAGCTGCTAAACAGCGCTTAACAGCTAAACAATAATAATGACAGAAAGGGCTTCTAAAACAGAGATATCAGCGGTGGAAACGACAAATTAGGTTACCAAAGAAAGACCATTTAAAGCGGATCTAAGCTAAAAGTTGGTGATTTCTGAGCCAGTTTCTGTACTGGAGGGAAGCTTAGTGGAGGATTTCTATTGGTACTTGTATTTTGTGGTTGGGGCGTCCCTAAACGGTCTTGAGGGGTTAACCTTTCTAACTAGTAGCATTGTAACAACAACCTCCCTTACTACATTATGAAGGTACTAAACAAACTTGGCCAGAAATCAGGGTTGTATATTTTTCCGAAAAAAACCTCGGCCTGTTTTTTTCCAGTTTTTTTCCGGTTTTTTTCCGGTTTTTTTCCTAAATCGCGGAAAAAAACTCCAGCCCAAGTTCTGAGTATCCTAGGCTGGTTTTATGATTCCTAACGCTTTCTAGCGCCTTCCTCAGTCTTGTTAGACCAGAAATACACGTGTTACATTGATATAAATCACGAAACAGGCATGAAACAGTGCCTGACAGGTTCCATAAATAACCCTATATGCAAATTTTCTTACAGCAGTTTGCATTATTGTTTTTTCATGCCAAATTTGGTCTTTTTTGTTGTTTTTCTAACAGTTTTGAGTCAGTATGGCCTATTATACATAGCAAAAGTCCATTTTTTAAACGAAAAATGACGTAAATTAGCTATTTTTAGCTTGAGTTTTTTTCCGCGATTTATGTTTTTTTCCGACCCTTAGGAAAAAAACCGGTTTTTTTCCGGAAAAAAACAGTTTTTTTCCGGAAAAAAACAGTTTTTTTCCGGTGTCTTTTTCCCACCTCACATCCCTGCCAGAAATCACTAATTTTTAGCTTGAAATCCACTTAAAAGGCCTTTGGTAACCGAATTCGACGTTTTCGTGCTTATAAATTGAAGCAAATCCGTGATTTTTAGCAGCCTTTTTTCTCATTTTATATTTGTTTCTAGCTTTTAAACGCTATCCGACTGCTTAAAAATATGGATTTTAGCCGTTATTTAATAAAGGTGCCACGCCAACAGCCTAAACTGCCCGTCCCCAGCCCTCGGACCTTTTTATGGATATTTTAATATATTCAGTCAATTTTAGTAATCATGTGCGTTTTGAATGTTTACTCACATACAGTAATTGCACTCTGATCAATGGAATGGATGCAATGCTAAATACCAAGAAATAACCCTGTTTAACTCCATTTACAGTCAGTCTTCTATCAACCCTCCATTCTCTTTCTTTCAGCCGTTCCCTTTGGCTTTCTGATCAGTGGCGGCATTGATGGAGAAGCAGAGAGATCGATGGAAGTGTTTTACCCAGACAATCCAGACAAAAACTCTCTGCCAACGTTCAACTGCCTCAGACCAGACGATACCACTCTTCTGAGTTCTTGAATGGAACTGTCTACATCATTGGAGGATACGATGGAAGCAGAGGAGTGAAGAGTGTGCTCACCTTTGACCCCTCAACCAACCGACTCTCCAGTGCTCCTCACATGCAACAACGTCGAGTTGATCCTGCCAGCACTGTTCTGGGTGGAATGATCTATGTGTGTGGTGGAGAAGAAGAAATTGGAAGTAGCAAAGATCTGTCATCGTGTGAGCGGTTGCAGCAAAACAACTGGCACTCAACTGCCTCGATGGCAACTGAGAGAGAAGAACTGGCATTGGTGGCAGTTGAGGGACGGATCTACGCCATCGGGGGGAGGAACAAAGGAGGATGGCTGAGTAGAGTGGAGAGCTACTCTCCAACGTCAAATTCTTGGACAGCCGTCGCTTCCATGCATACAAAACGGTGGGCTCACTCAGCCACAGTGCTTAACGGCCACATCTATGTGTGTGGTGGATGGGTTCTCTCCTCGTGTGAGCGCTACGACCCAGTCAGCAACACTTGGACTCAAATTCCATCAATGAATAAGAGCAGATGGTTCTTCAGTTTGCTATCAGATGAGACTCGACTGTTTGCTGTTGGTGGAGAATATGGAGATGCAATGAAAACAGTGGAGGTGTTTGATCCAAAAACAAATAGATGGACTCTACTCAAACAACAACTGCTACAGAAAAGATATGTTAGTTCAGCTGTGGTCATCAGTCTGTGAGTTTGTGTAGAGAGACTGATCTGCTCCGTAGAACTAATTAATAAACTCTGTGAAAAGGCTACCAACAGCTGCCGAGGCTCCGATTTCTGAAAATATTCTTACTGCAACACATAGAGTGGTGTATCTCCGATTTTCCGCAGTTTTCAGCATAGCTCGGTCGATTCTGTGTGTTTCAGATTGTTTTTGTTGAAAAATAAACGCATTTGTGGACCGGTTTTCTGTGTCTTAGTTGAAAATTTTTAAAAGCTAGTTTTTCTAAGCATCGTTTCTTCTCGGACAAATTTCAAATTATTGTTCCCGATTTGGCTAAAATATTATATTTAGGTTTAATTTGACCCAAAAAGATGGTTTATCACCTTCCCGGCCATTTTTGTGAGAGGCACTTTTTCGACCCTACCTCAGCTCTCAGTTTATAACTCCGGAACAAATGAACCTAGAAACTTGGGACTGCATTTTTAGAATCAGACGAGCGTTCTTTTTCAAAATGTATACTACTCGAACTTGTTTGGATTCTGGGCAAAAATATTTTTCGGACCCCCTCTGGGCCCGATTTGGCCCCTCTACAGTTTCTAACCCCAGTCCTTTTTTTCCAGCAAAATGTAGCGCCATCTATTTGCTTTCGAGCGCACAAAAACTCGAGAAAAAAGGGGTCTTTTTGAGTTTTTGGACCTTGAAAGTAAAAAAATCGAAGGTCAGGTCGACAATTTCCTTAATTACGGATGGTACTAAAGTCCGTGTCAAAAAAGAGCGGACTGGCGGTTTTTTGCGAATGACCAAAAATTGTAGAGGGGCCCGAGCTAGGTACTGTGGTGCAACCTAATCTGCGCTGCGCGCCATGGTACTGCTAATTTGCGCAACGAAAAGAACTGCGTTCTCTGTAGTCGGGATGAACGCGAGTTTTTCAGTGAACTTGAATCTACAGACCTCGGGGATTTCAAAAATGTATTCATATTGCTTCTAGGTGGAACGGTTCCAGAGATACTGTATACACCGTCAAATTTGGTCGAAAATGCTAAAAATGACCATTTTCGGCGAATTTCAGATTTCTGGGGGATTGAAATAACTCGGTACCAACTCAACCGATTTGGCTGAAACTCACAGGTACAGTGCAAAATTTTATTTTATCTTGATTTTGATGCATAAGAACCCTGAAAAAACGACCCTGGTACCGTAATCCCGGTTTTGCCACGATTAGGTCCACGGTAGAGCTCTCCACGGTGGTTATAAATATGTTTTCTAGTATTCGGAATCGATTTCAAGGCCTTATGTATTACGAACTGCATGTATTTAAAACAGTAAGGTATCCAAGTAAGGTAAGTGTAGTATAGGTAGGTACACCTTTTTTTGGTGGAGGTAGAAAGAAAAAACTTGTCAAAAATCAGAGAAAGGAAAAAATTCTTTACTAAATGTGTCTAAATAGAGCCCTGTGCGTAGTGACTGCTAACTACAAACTAAACTACCTGACTTTTGGGAAAAATAAGACTACAAATTGACTCTAAGTACAAACTAAATTCGCTGACTTTAAATTGACCACTAACTACATATTTTTTGCGCTATTCGCGCTTTGATAACGAGCCCCGTAGTGTGCTCGAAAGCTTAGCAATAAAATCTAATAGTCGTTGCATTCCCCACAAATTTATTATTACATATTTTTTCGTCCCGAGTTTGTAGTCCCAAATCTAGAAAATTGCACGGTTGTTTACAGTTATTTTATTATGTGGAAATTTTGCAAAAATCGCGAAAATTTTCTATTAATCAAAAAACTTTTCCTGGAACCCGACCTAGAAGGGGCCGCTGAAATTTCGAACACGAGAAAATCTGCGCGTTTAAATTCGGTGCCAAATCTTGTTGTTCTTAGTTTTGTAACAGACTCAGCTAAGCGAGCTTTTAGCTACAGACCCCCAACTTTGCTAAATGATGTTTGTGAGCAATTCCATCTTGATCTGACTGTGCCTCCTAGTTATGCTACGTTCAAATATTTGCTAGGTGTTTTATATGACAGTTACTATGTACATGTACATAGATGCTGCAGCTGGTAGGTATACCTGAACCTGAACCTGAAACCTGGGTATTAACCTGAAAATTGTGAACCTGAACCTGAACCTACTTGAAAATAAAAGTACTTACCTGACACCTACTAGGTCGGTACCTACTTTTCAGGGTTTTCTTCTCTTAAACTTCCCGGTGCAAGTACGTAGCATGTACTGTCAACTTTTGAAATTGGTTAGATCAGATATTGCTTGATGCTCTACAGTTTTGTTCTTAAAAATGGTGTGCGTGAAGCGTCTAATGCACATTATCTCCACCTACGGGTACTGTAACTTAAAAATGAAGGCGATTATAGAGAAACGCCCCCATCCGGAAATTGCCTATGAAAGCTTGTCTTCCTCTATGCATGAGCCTAAGCTTTAGTTTCTTTGTTGAATGCAAGCTTAAAGTGTTTTTATGCATTCAGTATGTACTGCGAATTTTGCAGTGAGAGATTGAGGTGAGCAACCCGGAGCGTTCCTCTTTGAGCTCATAAACGTTTCTCATTAAGATGTTGTCATAGTTTTTTATGCAAAGAAAGTCTGTTATAAAATTGGTGTTTTGTAAAATTGAAAGTAATGCCAAAGAAATGCTTGATTATACAATTCTTGAAACAAACTGGGGATAACTAAACCTTCCAAAACAGTATAATGACTGCACGATGCATGGGAAAAAACCTTAAATTCTATCTAGCCATTCCTTGTGAGAATTTTTACAGAAATTAACGTGCGGGTTTGCACGATTTTTTCTAAAAATACCCATTCAAATACACGGAGTTTTTCAAAAAATCGGGTATACCCGGGTATGGGTATTTCAAAAAGTACCCGGGTATGAATATACCCAATTTCAGGTACTTTTGCTCAAAATACCCAGTTTCGGGTATGGGTATGGGTATACCCGATCAACAGTAGACAATACAGTAGTTGGGCTACAGTAGAACGGTTTCTCATAAAACCGAACTGCTTAGAGGATATTAGTGATGTAAAATTATGGAATTTGAATTTCAATTCAATTACAATTAAATTATGGGCTCAGTTTTTAATTTCAATTAAATTAAATTAAATTAATTGAAATATGTTTCCATTATTTTCAATTACAATTATATTTTCAATTAAATTATGGAATTTTGGAAAATTTCAATTATGCAATTTTTTTCAATTTTTTTAAATTGTTGTATTTTTGCTGTTAAAAGACAGTGACTGTGACCCAGGACTTCGAAAACTGTCCATGTAAAAGCTTAGAGACATCTGGTTAGCGTGCTGCACAACCAGCCAAGAAAATTTTAAAAAGTTGCCTTTTAAAAGGGCGTAAAATGCATTCTGGGGGAAATTTACGGTTAGTTCATTATTATATATCAGTACATAAATCTAAAGGTTCTCAGCATTTTTGAACAACATCACTTCCTAGGTGCCTTCCCCAAAAAGCGGGTGTAATCCCACCGTACATCCAAAAATCACTGTTTTGACTTTTATGAACTACGAAATAAAGAGCAGAGCATGAAACGTTACAAAACAAAGTGAGGTTAGTATAAGCCGGCACAGTTGGTGTAGGGGTTTAGGCCGCAAAGTCACTGTGCGCGTGGTCGTGCGTTCATCCACTCGGCGGGGCAAATTTCTTCCCGCAAAGAGTTGGTCGTTGGCACAAGGCCCAACCCAGGCACCAAAAGCTGGTGACAGCGAGTAGGTAAATGGGAACCGACTGGAGCTGCCTAAACACCTAAAGCTACAATAGCAACCACACATGTGTTGGGAGTTTGTTGACATACGGGAACGGGGACAGCTACCACTGAGACTCGCCCAGACTGACACCGAGCATTAGTTATAGGTTTTTGTTTGAAGTCATTCTCTAATACTCTAATACTCTCTACATGTAATACAGTCAGGCACTTAACGCCGTTTATGGTACCGACACCATATAAGGTGCCGGTACCATATATGGTACCGGTACCTAGGGTACCGGCACCATATGGTACCCCCACGTTCGGGGCCTGTGGTGGCACCATATATGGTACCCCTACCTTCGAGCACTGTGGTGGTACCATATATGGTACCCCTACCTTCGAGCACTATGGTGGTACCAAATATGGTACCACCACAGTCCCCGAGCGTGGTGGTACCATATATGGTACCGGCACTAAATATGGTACCTCTTCGAATAAGTGGAGTGGTGGTACCATATATGGTACCACCACAGGCCCCGAACGTGGTGGTACCATATATGGTGTCGGTACCATAAACGGCGTTAAGTGCCTGACTGTAATACTTACATATTTCCTTACATTCACCACAAGAAATAATTGAAAATATAATTGAAATTCCAGGCGAATTTCAATTCAATTACAATTAAATTATGGCCCAACTTTTGAATTTCAATTAAATTAAATTAATTGAATTGAAATTAAAAACGGGCTAATTATGCGAATTTCAATTACAATTAAATTAAATTTTTACATCACTAGAGGATATCTTATTGGTAGCAAGAAAGTAATCCATCATTTCATCAAAAATGATGGATTCCATAATTAACACACTTTTAACGAGTGAACTTAGAGGCCGGTAATTTTTGACAGAGGTGCTTGCACCCTTTTTAAAGATTGGAGTAATACGAGCCACTTTCCAGATATCTGGAAGAGTGGCAGTTTCAAAAGATACAGAAAATATTTTCTTCAGAGGACAAGCAAGAAGAGCAGCAAATTTTTTGAGAACAAATTGTGGGATACAATCAGGACCCCTAGACATCTTTGGAATAATTTTTAATAGGTGTTTAAACACAATATCATCGGACATAAGTATGTCCCGCAGAAATGTCGAATTTTCAACAGCAAACTCCTGCAAGGGTGACCCATCATCCGTTATAAAGACAGAGGCAAAAAAGGCATTAAAAGCAGACGCCTTTTCAGATGAGTCAGTAATGATTGATCCATCATCAGCGACTAAGTTAGGGATATGAGATTTGTTTTTGAATTTGCTCCTAACAAATCTCCAAAAATCAGACTGAGATCCTTGGTTAAGTACAGATTGTTCAGCTCGATACAAATCAAAACGTTTGGATCGTCTTGCATCATAGTATGCCGTTAAACAGTTTTGGCGGTTTTCCTCTGATGGGTTTAGTTTGTAAACTCGATGAAGCCTTAATTGTCTGTTGTGTGCATTTCGCGAAGCAGTAGACCATAGGGAGGATTTGGAACGAAATGTACACTTAGGGACAAAGGCTTCAACCTTGACTCAAAAGCGAATGGAAACACTCCCAAAATTGGTTAACATTGGCACACTGTTCGAAAACAGTAATCCAATCAATATGATACAGATATTCAGAAAACGGCTCAAAATGTAATTTTCGAAAGTTGAGGAAAGATGTGTCAGTATTAAAAGATTCATGGCCAATCAAAGGTCCAAAATTGGAAACAATCTTATTGTGGTCGGAGTTAGCAAAGGGCTCTACAACTTTAGTATTAAATACAAAACTGTCTTCGTTACAAAAAACTAGATCTAAGATATTGCCAGACTCGTGTGTAGCTTGGTTTACATATTGAGAGAAGCCATTTTCGAGCATGAAAACCAAAAATTCTTTATCGACAGGAACTAGGCGCAGAATTATTTAGCCAGTCAATTCCAGGAAGGTTAAAATCACCAATGATTAAAGTGGTTATTTTATCAGACTAAGCGGATCCGATGTGGACAATAACTGCATTTACCGAGTCCTGCTTGACAGCAGAAGGAGTACGATAATACAAGCCAACATTAAATAGAGGTATTTTGCTACGTTTAGAGAAAATTGAGACCCACAGCGTCTCATAGAATAAGTTGCTTTCAGAGATCAAAAGTTGGTACTCAAACATATTAGGGATCAGCATAGCCACCCCACCTCCACTCCCTACTCTGTGTTGGTCATCACATCTCAAGATAGCGTGCGAACACAAAACATCACTAAATGCAAAGTCCGGAATGTCATTATTCAACCAGGTTTCAGTGACGAGAAAGAACACGTTAGCGTGAGTTGAACAGGTATAAACTAGGTCAGCCTTTTCATAGAATAGCGATCTGGCATTGAAGAGACAAAAAGAACCTATCTGCGGAACTCCGCTTGCCTGCTTGGGCAGTGTTAGTTTGCCGGATGATGAGGCGCTTGTCTTTGCTCGGCCCGAGACACAATCTCACCGCGTCTGATGATCAAATTATTTTCGCCATTCTCTCGACGCCGGTGCAGTTCCTGACGCAGTTCATAGTCTTCAGTCAGTTGCTTTGGCATCAGGTCCGGACGGCAGAATGACTTAAGTCCAGAAAAAGCGGGCTCACCGGCAATAGCAGCACGAAAACCGGCAAGAAACTGGCTGCGAGCGTTGAGCTGGTCAGAGTGGAAGAAGACCTTGACAACGCTCTTGTTCAAATTACGACCAGCATGGAAAACACGAAAAATGGAGGTCTTTCAGCACTTGTGAAGCAAATCATCTGTCAATAAACAGGGTATCCAACCTATATTGAACTGCACATTTCAAAAATAAGCTTACTTCTGCTCACAGATTCCCGATTTTGAGATACAACCAATTGTACTTGTTACACAAGGATATTGACTGAATCTCAAAATTGGGAGCCTGTATGGCAGAAGTAAGGTTATTTTTCAAATCAGCAGTTCAAAATAGGTTGGATACACTATTTATTAATAGTCGATTCGCTTCACAAGTGCTGAAACACTGATTACAAATTTCAAGATTACTGCTCTTGAAAGCATGGATGTTGATGAAAGTTTATAGTTCCATAACTTGTGACTAGATGGGCCAAGCGCAACAATGAATCTTATATTCTGAATCAGCGAAGAAAACTGCATATGATAGGTACTATTTCGTGCATTTGGTAAAGAAATCTGTTACAATATGAATGACTGGGCATCAGGACTACATAACTCACTCAGGAGTTAATAACTCGTGACTAGATGTGATTAGCGCAACAAAGAGCTCATATTCTGAATCAGGGAAGAAAACTGCACATAATAGGCACTATTGCATGCCGTTGCAACCTATTTTGAACTGCTGATTTGAAAAATAACCTTACTTCTGCCATACAGGCTCCCAATTTTGAGATTCAGTCAAAATCCTTGTGTAACAAGTATAATTGGTTGTATCTCAAAATCGGGAATCTGTGAGCAGAAGTAAGCTTATTTTTGAAATGTGCAGTTCAAGATAGGTTGAATACCCTGTTTATTGACAGATGATTCGCTTCACAAGTGCTGAAAGACTAACTATTTAGTTCAAGATTACTGCTCCTGAAGGCATGCATGTTGATGAAAGTTTAGAGTTCCATAACTCGTGACTGGGTGGGCCCAGCGCAACACCAATATCATATTCTGGATCAGCGAAGGAAACTGCATATAATACGTACTATTTCATGCGTTTGTTTAATAAATCACATATGATGTGCCTGACAGGGTACCAGGACGGAATAACTCAGTCAGGAGAAGTCAGATTGAAAAACAGATGTCATTTTCATAATCAGCGGAAAAACTGCATTAGATGATGCCAATTTCATGACTCTGTATCTTGCATATGACTGAATTGAGCAACCTTTCAAACCACCATTCTACATCAAGTGCAACTGTTTTGTTCGCCAATCCAAAAAGTGTCCATATCTTCAGAAATACGCGACATAGAGGACAAATACAGTTATTTTCGGAATCAGCAGCAAAAGTTACATAGGAAAACGTGCTTTCCAATATGGTTATTGCTCATGCTAATGAGTAGTACCACTTTACAAGTACAGTACAACCCAGGAAATGATAGCCAAAGTTTCTGAAATGACTAAAGTTTCTGGCAAAGTTTCTGTATCATTTATATGGGCGAGTTTCTGGCCTAACGTTTCTGACCTCAGTCTCTGCAGTTTCTGGCGTTTCTGGATTTCTGTCGCAGATTCTCGCTCTGTGTCAAAAGTGTCAAGCATTGGCGCGATAAACAATAGCCTGGCCCGGGAGGCCACCTAATTGCGTAATTAATCCGATTGGCGCCGGCTGCTGTGCTTACATAAACTGAGGCAGTAATCCGACACTTGGCCGGCCTATTGGCAAGTTTCTGGCCGGGTTTCTGAAACCCCAGAAACTTGGTCTCACAGAAACTTTGGCTATCATTTCCTGGGTTGTACTGCACAGCTGCTCAAGGATTTGGATGCAAATTTCTCCCGAACCAGAAGGAATCCAGCCAAACCGAGTTCATATTCGTAATCAGCGAGTAAAGCTGCATAATGTGGCAGATAATGATGGCAGATGTGTTCTTTTTCAATTTCTGATAAAAAAATTTTTTTCGACAAAAAAACCGAAATAAAAAGCACATCTTTGACCAGAGACAAACAAAATATCTTAGGCGTTTCGCGTAAAATTGCAAAACCATTGCAAATTTTGAATCACAAAAACGAGCGGGCCAACATATAGCCAGCCCGTTGTGATGGGGCCGGCAAAAATAGTGCAGACTGGAAGGAGTTGTGTTGGGAAGCTTACCTGCGCAGAGATCAAACTTCATGTAAAGATGTTGTATCCTGTGAAAACTGAGCACGCTCATATACTTGTAGGTTTTTCTGTCACAAACAGTGCTTTTCGTTGTTCTCCAGATTGCTTTATACCTTCTGCTCCCTTTGTAGGTATTTTGAAGTTCGCAGTGCATGCATTCTTGAATACAAATGTATTAGTTTGCCAGTGATGTGTGGTTATTCAACCAATCGTCGTAGAGAACAACAGAAATCAGCATTCTTACAAGACCGCTGATACAAGTACTGTATCATGGAAGGAACACAGAGAACAAAAGCAACAGCAAGCAATCGTGTGCGTAGTTTGTTTTGTAAGTTTTGGACTGTGCTGTGGCTTCACGATGGAGGTCTGTTTGTGTTGTGTTGTGTTGTGTTGAGTGAGTCGTTGTTTTTCAGTTGCCTTTGCTGGCAGCCTGGCTGGTAGTGTTGTGGGCAGTATCAACGCAATCCCGCAGTATCAACTTGACGTGTAGTGAAGAGTGTAGTTCCTGTGCGTGTTTGGATAGTTGCGAGCAGAACTGTCTCAGAGGTAAGTCTTTAGTCAGTAGTAGCACATGTCCTAGGTATTGTTGTAGCGGAGGTGTGTGCTGACGTGTGCTGTGGGGCAATGTGCGAGCATGGCAGAGTGCGCCGAGGCTTGGGGCAACGTGTTCGCAATCTGGAATACCGGCTGCACCAGCTGGCGTCTGACGGAACGAAAAGGTTGCAGCATCTGAAGAAGAGAGTTGCCGTGGATGGAAATTATGTGCAGAAAGGAAAGCACGAAGAGAAAGAGTACAGAGGTGCCGCCAAAGATACGATGAGCTCAGGTAATGAAATACAGAGTGAGTCGAAATCCTGTTGGAAAGTCCGGGTTAAAAATAGGTTCAGGTTAAGGTCAAGTCCAACAACGAAATTTCAGGTTCAAGTCCAGGTTCAAATCCATATTCTAAAAAACCTGGACAATAGGTTCAGGTTCAAGTCCACTGATATTTTCAAAAAGTGTTGAAATTTTGTAGTGATTGCAATTTTCTGGGCTATATAAACCTGTCTACTGGCAGTAAATGACCCAGATCAGACTTTACAGCGGAGTGCTTTCGTTTTCAGACATATTCAATTTGAAAAATAGGTGGAAAAATTAAAATTAAAATTAAAATTTTCCGTACTGTTTCAATATGTCTCGCCTTCCGTTTATGTGTTTATTGTTAAGTGTTTTAACGGCAGGTTACAACAGAGGAAAGCAAAGAAAACGGAAGCTGACACTGAAGAAGGACAAAAATAAAAAATGTGAAGAAGAAACTATCGCAGCACAACTGTTCAGGATTCTGTGCGAAATGGCTTCCGATCCGATCCGATGTGTGGGGGGGACCTTACGGCCCTACGCTCAGACCTCTGCGGTCCATTGCGCAACCCCCGTATTCGTCATCTCGGACGTTTGCCCTTCTTTCACTGCCAAGCCACTCTAGCCATGCTGTTGGGCGCCAGGCACTAAGAGAGCGCCTAGCGCATTGACGTCAAAGTGCTGACAGCGTCCACTGCCGCCCGGCCGTTGGCCCCACCGGTATTGGCCTTGTTGTGTCGTCTCAGCCAGCACTTGACGTCATTGATCTTTCTCCAAGTTGGCATGCTGTAGGAGCGGCTTCGGTGCTATGGCAGATCCAGTTGGTTCCCATTTTATCTACTCGCTGTAACCAGCTTTCGGTGGCCTGGGTGGAGCGTTGTGCCGACGACCAACTCTTTGCAGCAAGAAACTTGCCACGCCGAGAGGATGAACCACTACAACCACTAGGGATGCAGCGGCCGCCGTGACTCAGAGGCAGCGAGCTACCCACTGAGCCACTGACGCGGCGCGCGAAATGGCTTTTGTGGGAGAAGTGATAATTTATGTGATAGCGCAGGTCTAGATATCTTCATACCTTCAAAAGAGGACAAAATGGCGCATCTTTTAAGCCATTCAAGCGATTTTCCTACGACAAAAATTTTAGTTTTTTTCGCTTTAAAAATTTCAGAGTCCGAAAAAGTGGAATTTTTTATTTTAAACAAAAAAATGGATGTCACCATGAGATTGAGCGTTTGTTTTTACATATCCTTCAGTATCTAAATTTTAAGTTTAGCAACATTGAGTTTTGTCATACTCTGGAAGGTACAGAAGAAAGCTAGGGCAAAGCGGACGTCAAATTGGTTCTTTTCTATCAAAACTACATCTACATGTAGATTTTCAACAATCTCATTCAATTCTTTGCTTCCTCATGGCCCGCAAAATGGCCATTTTGGCCCTCTTTCTCGTGCAGTGCTTTCAAACACTTAAATTAAAATTTAGATCACACTCATTTGGAAAACGGGACGACCGTTGTGGTCCCTAGGGGTAAAGGACGGAATCACTACTTACATGACAAAGAGACATCCGACTGGCCCACTGGAGGGCGCCGCTGAGCACATTGACGAGGTAAGACTATGGAGTGAGATTTTTCAGCATATAAAGAAGTTTAGACTACTGTTATTTTACTGGTGGATTTTTATTTTACTATTTACTAAATTTACTACAAATTCAACCCGTCAATTTAATTTTTACTACCAAGCAGGTCCTATTTTACAAATTTACTAATAACTTCACCAATTTTACTACTATTTTACTAGTCATAGTCTGCAATTTTGCATCAATGATGTCAAGATTTAATGAATAATTGATGTTAATCCAAATAGTGCTAAATTAGATCATGATACCAAGTTCTGCAGAACTTTTGAGACAAAGAATGTGTGAAATTTGACTGGCAGAAGTGGATCCACGCCTGTTTTATTGCAAAATTGATCAAGATTTTGGCTGGAATTCACCAAAAACTAGTAAAATAGTAGTAAAATTTCCATTTTACTATTGACGACCTTTGGCAATTTAACATGCATTTCGCGAGAAAGTCAGCTTAGGTGACGAATAGAAGGGGCAAGGGGTCCATCTCACCGATCCGGTTAAACTTTTATGAGCACAGACTAGACCACCAACGATGACGGTCACCAGGCGCAAATTGAATTTCGGAATTTTTGGACTTGAATATCTTCCGATCCAGGTTGAGTCTAGCCAAACGGACTTTATATTTAAAATCAGCGCCTCAAACTGTATCAAACAGACTACTTTAAAATTAATTTTGAGCAAAAAAAAAATTTCCGGAGACCTTTGAGGGGGCCAACCCCCCCGCTCCCCCATTGGATTTTGACCAATTTATGTGGATTATGTTTGGGCAAGGGGATCTAACTTTTGAAGCAAGCTCCAGCCTTCCCAAACTGTCGTGGCGTGAGTTATGGGCGAATATTTGCAAAAAATGGAGGGTGCATTTTTGCCATTTTTGGATCATTTCGGAAAATATCTCGCTAACCAGGCAAGATACGAAAAATTCGAGTGGGGGTTTAAAGTATTTTGAAATAGCTATCGGTTGGTGCGCATTACGGTTGGACGCATATATGCAATATGCAATATCAAACCATGCATATATGCATGGTTTTTGGCATGCATATATGCATATGCAATATCATATGCATGCAAAATTCCAATATGCAATAGTCATATGCAAATTGACCCTGATATCAAAATTTTGCATATTTTTAGTTTGCATATTTTTGTCGAAGGTGTCGCTGACTTTTCGTGCTGTCTACTTATGTTCCAAAGAACCTTAAACGATTCAAATAGTTGTTTTATCTATTTGGCGCGGAGAAATCCATAAAGTACTCGTTCAAACAGTACAAGCTTCAAAGAGGGCTAGTTTGGCCGATTTCTGGTTTTGAGCTGAGCGAAATGCGAATTTCTGCAGCACCTCATTGCTTCATAAATATCTGCAGTTTTTAGTAGAATTGTTCAAACTAAGATGGCACAATTAACATCCTAAACCAGCCAAACAGACTGGATTTCTGAGTTTAGGATAGTCGCCACGTTTTTGCTAATTTTTCATCAAACCAAAAATATCTATAATAAAAAATCCCTTGATTGAGGCAGTTTATACTGTAAATCTGCACTTTACAGAGATCGCAGCTTCTCTTTCCACTTACAGAATGGAGATGAATGGCTTGAGACAGACACGGGCTAGCATTTCGGCTGAGGGGGGGGGGGAATTTTCAATTCCAGAGGGGCTGAGGGGGTAGGAGCGCCTGAGAGGGGGGCGCTGAGGGGGTGGTAAGTAAAAAAGACCGTTTTCATTAAAATAAGTTAAAATAAGCTATTCTGAGCTCATTTACACCTAATCCAGCCATATTTTTATCATAATTTTCAATACAAAATTCTTCCAAAAAATTCCTGAGGGGTAGCGGCCGGATGACGGGGGTATAGCTCAGAACCTGAGGGGGGGCCAACCCCCTCAGCCCTCCCTTTGCCCATGTCTGGCTTGGCTTGAGACCCTAAACTCAAGTCGCAAATAATGGAAATCTCAACTGAGACTTTTCAGATTCTGAATTTGTTAGTTTGTAAAACTAGGACAGGACTACAAACGGTTACGTATACCACATTAGAGAGAACTAATTTGAACATGCAAACAGTAATTTAACCAAAAATCTGTAATGTCAACGATTTTTTATCTGAAAATTACGAAATGAGCTGGTCTTTCATGCTAAACTGTGTTTCCCCTATTGTTTTTTTCCAGATGAGGTCTGTATCTGTAAAATAGGTATGCCTAATACCTAATAAAGATAGCGTAGACATTCCAACCAAACTCGAAAATGCTTGAAAAAGGTCCAGTTATCGATTTCAGACCGCCTTGATGAAATATGCAAATATGCAAAAAATATGCACATATTTCATTTTTGAATGCATATGATATATGCAATATCAATATGCACTAGAGATTGCATGCATATATTCATATGCAATATCATATGCATCCCAAAAATCCGATATCAGCCAACCATAGTGCGCATGCGAAAGCTGTCGCTTTAGAAGTGCGCAAACGGCACACGTTTGAATTTGGGTCATTAGAGGTCCGAAAATTGGCTAAAAAACGGCTGGGGAGCCAACTTTGAGGGGGTGTAGCTGCGGTTGTCGGGGGGGGGTGTTTTTCTTCTAATATGCGCCGAAGGTCATCGTTGGTAGTGTTTCCGATCAAATTAAAATTAAATAACAAAATTAAATTGTTTTGGCCAAAATCACCAAGTAAATAGCAATTTAATAACAAATTAAATTTCTCGTGATGACTGTCAAACAAATTAAAATTATATTAAATTTAGTAAAATTGGCCTAGAAATTTGATATAAATTTGATATGAATTTGATATAAATTTGCTTGGTTTGGCAGCTTCTCTAACCAAAGTCTGGCTACAAAACAACAAGTTCCGCCCAAGGAATACCTTGTTCATGCTTATAGCAAAGATATCAACTCATTAAATGCTAATTTGTAGACCATTTGTCGCCATCTAAAGAAAGGTCAACTCATTCTGGACTGACACGACCCAGGTTTTGAGCTGTTTCCTCAGGAATTTAGTATTGATTTTAGCAAATTTATATTTAATTCATATCAAATAACAAATTTGTATCAAATTGAATTTCAGAATTTGGGTACCAAGCAAATTAATAGCAATTTGTTTTCTTCTTTAGGCTGAGCAAGCAATTTAATAGTTATTTAATTTCAAAATAAATTTACTCGGAAACACTAATCGTTGGTGGTCTAGTTTGTGCTCATAAAATTTTACCCAGATCGGTGAGATGGACCCCCTTGCCCCCCGTAAGCTGACTTTCTCGCGAAATGCATGTTAATTCTATTTTTACTTTACTACTGGCTCTTAATTTTACTTTTTACTACTATTTTACTACTAGTAAAATAGCACTAGTATTACTAAATTTTGTTTTACTATACTATAGTAAAATAACAGTAGTTTAGACTATGATTCTTTCTGCCGTTCTGATCGAAATCGAAATTACTTTATGCATCATCCATCATCCATCTTCTGTTTCAGTCGATGGCAGAGTCGGACGATACCGTATCGATGCACTCAACCGAACAGTCCTCGAGCAGACACTCTGGCTCACAGATCAGCTTTACTGTGAAGGTAAATACGGCATCTATCAGAGCACACAGAGAATTAATTGAGGCACTCATAGCCGCTTCCTCACCACAACTCCGACTGTTTCTAATAGATTTGTGACCCAGATCAACAACTTACTTTCTGGAGAGGTGTTTTTTATGTATTTATTCATTTTTTTCTCTCATATCATACCATTTGAGCAAAGTAGTGTTAGTACACAACATAAGATGAATGCGGGTTAGTAAACGGACTATATGACAGAATAATACTAGTAAAATACCACTAGTATTACTAATTTTAGTAAAATAACAGTAGTTTAGACCATGATTCTTTCTGCCGTTCTGATTGAAATCGAAATTCCTTTATGCATCATCCATCATGCATCTTCTGTTTCAGTCAGAGGAAGACATTTGGTCACTCGACAGTTCATTGCTTACCCAGTCCACACAGTGCACGTCTGACGCGACCAGCAGCCGCTGCTGCATTCAGTATGAAAATGCCGCCACTTAAACACGTTCGAACTTGCCGAACCAACCAAAGTAATGTTTATATTCCATAGTTGATTGTTTAGTGTAATCGATTGTCCCACTGTAAAACTATAAAATATTACTGTCTTACATCCTCTCCGCACTATACACTCGAACAGTGATTGAGCAAAAAATGGGCCGAGATTGAACAATTGTAATGGATCGGTGAGCCCCGCCCTTCTGCAGTGTAAAAATGATGGTCCCAAGCAGAAACCTGCCCTTGCATGTCAATTCGAACAAATTGCCAGGCTGCGAGAACTAAACCACACCACGGCGCGAGACTAAAAATCGATTACGATTGAATCAACCAATCAGCGATTGCGATGCTACTGGCACTACACGCTAAACTCCCCTCATCTCCATTTTTTCAATCGACTTCTGATGATTTTTTATTCTGTTTATAGGGCAGTTTACACAATTGGTTGACCTAAAAGTGCCAATCTATTTTTTTAACTACGTTATTGTACAAAGTCATTCGTAAGCTTCATGAAATGAAGTAACCGACTTTGTGTGTCACGAGAAAAGCCTCGTGACGTTAGCCCTTAGCTGTAGGAATCTGTCTAATTATGAAGTGCAACGGAATAATAGAAGCGCTGCTGTTCATTACCAAAATCTCTGATTTTACATTAAGGGCAAATATCTCAGCACATACATGTCGCTGGGTTTTTCCGTGGGGGGGACCTTTTTCAAATCCCAAATAGGGTTTTGGGACCAAGTCGAAAGTGGGTCTTGCGACCTTTTTTTGGGGTCCAAATGTTGATACACTGTATGTACTAACTGTGATAACGCATTTACGTTCTATGTAGATTGATATTACACAGGTCGCTATAACTGGTTAGCCACTGGCCGGCTAGCCTGCCAGTCTTCATTACTACCTTCGTTGCATTGCATTGCATAAACTGTTGTCTTTGGCCGCCTGTACGCACGTTGCGACAGGTTATGGGCCCAGCTCCCTGTTTCTTTTACGCTCCTGTTTTCTGACTTTGTTCCTCCGTCCCAATCCTAAAATGAGCAGTACCGTTCAGTTGCCATTGCTCAAGCAGAATAACTGGTCTCAATGGAAAACCGTTGTGCGCAACTACCTCGAGGGGCAAGAGTACTGGTCGATTGTGAGCGGAGAGGAGATTGAGCCTCCAATTGAGCAACAAGCCGCACCCCCAGCCGCCGCCGCAGCTGCCGCCGCCGCACCAGCCGATCAACGTGCAGAAGACGAACAACCACGCCGTCCACAACCAGGAAATCCAGCCATCAGACTGCCTGACAACGTAAGAAATTTTCGTAAACGGCGTCATATGGCGATGTATGCTTTGGTGTGTGCACTGTCTCCTGAAGTGCACAAAGTGATTACTGTGCACGATCAGACTGATCCGGCCGCGCTTTGGCGAACACTTTGTAATCACTTCGACCGCCGGTCCTACTTGTCAATGGTGCAGATCACTGGCGAGCTAGAGAGACTTTCTTTTGACGGGAAAAGAAAGCCTTCGGAGTGGATAGCAGAGCGAGAGAACCTTTACGAACAGATGCGCGCCATGCATCATGCTGTTCCGGACTGGATGCCAATCACACAGGCAATCCACAGCCTTCCTAGCAGCTGGGAAGCAGTTCGCTCTGTACTTGCCTTGGCGAACAGCAACGCAACGCCGGACAATCCTTTCACCATTCAGCAACTCGCCAATCAACTTGATGATGAGTGGAGGTTGAGGTCCAAAAACAAAGACAGTTCTGCTTTTTCGGCTAGGGGCGGCGTAGCTAGGGGCAGATCAAGAGGCGGCAAAAGCGGTAGAGTTCAGAGAAAGGGCACTCAATATCAGTCAGAAGGAGCTAAGACGTTTAAAGGGAAGTGCTTTAACTGTGGCGGAATCGGGCATAGGAAAGAACAATGTCCTTCCCCTCCGAAGAAAAAGCAGTTTAGCAAGCGCGAAGAGAGTGCGGCTCAGGCGTGGGCAGCGGAGGATTCAGACCCTGGCACGTTTTTGGCAGCGCGTTCTCTAAAATGTGGTCCAGACTGCATTGTAATCGACTCTGGTGCTACGCAGCACATGACTAGTCGCGGAGATTTGCTGCAAAACTACCGTACTCTGCCAAAGCCGGCTCAAATTCGAATTGCTGACAATGCATCGTTAGACGGTATTGGTATCGGTGACCTCCCGGTCATCGCGACTGTGGGTGCGCGCAATGTTACTGTCACTATGACTAACTGTCTCTATGTTCCCAGACTGGCAGCTACACTATTCTCTGTGCGTGCTGCGCAGACTCGTGGCTACAACACATGGTTCAGAGCCAGTGAGAACCGTGTACTGATCACTGATTCCAAGGACAGGCTGCGTGCTGTGGGGAGAGTGCAAGCTGAGAACTATTTGATGGTTGCTGAATTTCCGACTTCGGCCCGGCTTGCCCGTCATTCATTTCCCAAGTCCTCCAGTGATGGTAGCGTTGTTTCTGCAACACTCAGATCTGGTTTGGCAGAAATTCGAGACAGCTCAGGCGAACATCAGTGTCCCGCAGGCCATGGACGGTCAGGGACCTTAGATGGTCAGGTATCAGTTAATAGTGACAATGATGCTGATCCCGTTGTTGTAGCCAGTGCTCCATCGGTGGATCGTGCCGCGCAACCAGTGTATCGGTCGAATGATCGTGGTGACCTGCAAAAACAACCGATCTCGCGCAGTCCCGGATGTCCCTCACGCGTAGGGACTCCAGTTGGTACTCGTACGGTAAGAGACTCGTGTTCGGGTGGTGCTTTCGAAGTTTCAGCAAGTGATGAGGCCGAAACAAACACACCCAGAGGCAGGACCGAGCCGGTTACCTTGAATTCAGCCAGTTGTGAGCCAAAAAGGACAGACAGCACTCAAACGCGATCGATTGTGCCCTCTGCAGCTGTTGGATGCGTGCATGGCACTGTACCTGGTAAGCGTTCGTTGCAAGCTGGTGTCGTTTCTGCGGCTGTGGCCGTATCTGCAGACGTCTGGCATCGTCGTCTTGGTCATCTCGGTGTGACTGACGTCAAACGCGTGCTGACTCACGGTTCCGTGGGTGGTCTGAAACAATTGGCCGATCAAAATTTCTCGTTCTGTGACGCATGTGCGGACAGAAAGATCAAACGCACTCCATTTCCCAAGCAAAGCCAGCGCAGAGCCAAACGACCACTACAACTCATGCACACAGATGTCAGTGGGCCTTACACACCTCAGTCTATTGGCGCCAAACGGTATTTTGTCTCACTTATTGATGATTATTCCCGTATGGCCTATGTGTTTTTTGTGGCGCACAAAAATGATGTATTTTCTGAGCTCAAAAACTGTATAACTATGCTCGAAAATCAAACCAATTTGAAATTGTGTGCTATTCGCTCTGACCGGGGTGGCGAATATCTTGGCTCTAATTTCCAAAAATGGCTGGCTGAAAAGGGAGTTCGGCATGAAAAAACGGTTGCTGATGCTCCGCAGCAGAACGGAGTGGCTGAACGGTTTAATGGAGTTGTGGTCAGTCGTGCACGTGCAATGCTTAGTGGTGCCGGTTTTCCCAAACAGTTTTGGGCAGAGGCAGTCGCGTGTGCTACGTACCTACGCAACAGATCACCTACAGTAGCTCTGGGTGGCAAGACACCTTACGAAGTATGGTACAAACAGAAGCCCAACCTCAGTCATTTACGCACATTTGGTTGTCTCGCATTGGCACGCAAGCTAGAACAGAAAAACAAGTTAGACAAACGTGTTTTCTACTTGGCTATGGGGCCGTTCATAAACGACGTCGTTCCAAAATCCCGATTTTTCGGACCCCCCCTCCCCCCAAAATCGCCTTGCGTCGTTTCTTGGGAACCCCCCCCCTACCGCCGCGTTCTTTTTTTTTTTCCCCCCCCCCCCACAAAAAGGAGGAAAAAAAAGAATGTCCCCGTTTTTTTTTTCCAAACCCGCCAAACCAAAAAAAAAAACCCCAAACCCCCCCTGGAAAGCTTTTCTGTATGGAGAAACGTTTGACAAAATGTGCATAAATCGAAAATAATGTAAATTGAACTAAATTAAAATTAAAAAAAAAGGTCGTTTTTGGCTAACCCCCTCCCCCTCCTGGTGCGTCGTCTATCGTCGCATTTCAGCCGACCCCCCCTCCCCCCCTCTGGAACGACGTCGTTTATGAACGGCCCCTATTCAGACGACTCCAAGGGATACAGAGTTTGGTCAACTGAGAGAAACCGTACGCTTATTCGTCGAGACATTCTCTTCGATGAAACACGTTTCTACAGTACCTCCACTGACCCAGCGTTACAACAGGAGGAGGAGCAGCAGTACATTGTTGTACGGGGTTCAGTGCACAAGCCTTGTCCTCGGCAAGCGGTAGTTCCTCAGCCAGAGCCTGTCTTTCAGCCAGTTGGGCAGAATCAGCCTGAACAGGAGGAGCGTCCTCAAGCAGAGGAAGAATCAGATGATGACTTATTCGAAGATGTCCAAGAAGTTGAACCGCATGTTCGACCAGCAACACCTCTTAGTCCACTAGTTCTGCCTGAACAGCCAATTGTCCCAGAAGAAGTCCAACAACCGCAGCTTAGACGCTCAGCGCGAGAAAACAAAGGCAAGAAACCAGCAAGGCTGGGTGACTGGGCCTCTGAAGCGCGCGTAGTCGCTAGTGAGCAGGAACCTAACACTTGGCAAGAAGCCATGCGCTCTGAGGAAGCAAATCAGTGGTTCCAAGCGGCTAAAGATGAGTTCAACTCATTGAGGGGTTTCAAAACCTGGAAGCTGGTACCAAGACCAGCAGATCGGCGAATAATTGGCTCAAAATGGGTGTTCAAGTGCAAGACTGACGAACACGGCAATACAGTGCGTTATAAAGCGCGCCTAGTGGCTAAAGGATTTGCTCAGAAGTACGGCGTCGATTATTTTGACATCTATGCACCAGTGGTACGTTGGGAAAGCGTACGTTCTCTCTTCGCTGTTGCCGTGCTTAAGGGAATGACGATTCATCAGTTAGACGTCAACACAGCGTTCTTAAACGGAACACTAGAGGAAGAGGTTTTCATGGACCAACCACTTGGCTTTAAGGACAAGTCGCATCCAGACTTTGTGTGCAAACTCCAGAAAAGCATCTACGGTTTGAAACAGAGTCCAAGGTGCTGGAACACCGAGCTACACAACACTACAACTCAAGCAGTCTGACTCAGATCGCTGCGTCTACACAGGAAAAGTGGACGGTCACGCAGTTTTAGTGGGCGTGTACGTGGACGACATTATTGTCGCAAGTGCTAATCAAGCAGCGCTGAAACACCTGAAACAGCTGGTTGCACAACGCTACAAAGTGAAGGACATGGGGCCAATCAGCTACTTTCTCGGTGTACAAGTAAAACAAACAAACGGTCAGCTCTGGATGGGGCAGCCTGCCTATGCGCGCAAAGTGTTAGAGCGGTTCAACCTACAAGACGCGAATTCAGTCAAGTTACCCATGGTTGTTGGTACTGACCTTTTTCCTAGTGAGACAGGGGCCGAGTTGGTAGACCAGTCCATTTACCAATCAATGGTTGGCTCACTAATGTACTTGTCAGTCGCTACAAGACCAGATCTGACGTTTTCTGTCCATCGGTTGGCTCAATTTAGTGCAGCTCCATCCTCAGTTCATCTACAAGCGTTGAAGAGGATTTTTCGCTACCTCAAAGGGACAGCCGATTTTGGACTAGTCTTTAAGAACACCGGAAATGCACAACTCACCGTGTATTCGGATTCAGACTGGGCAAGTGATGTTTCCACCAGACGTTCAACTTCCGGCTACATTTCTTTACTTGCGGGTGGTCCAGTGACGTGGGCTAGCAAAAAGCAGACGCTAGTAGCAAAGTCTACAACTGAGTCGGAATTTATTGCGCTCTCAGAAACCGTCGCAGAAGTTCGATGGCTCAGAAACTTGCTGTGCGACATTGGACACAAACAAAGCGCACCTACCGTTATCCACGAAGATAACAAGTCTGCCTTGGCTCTGGTGACGAGCCCCACTGCCCACCAAAGAACCAAGCACATTGACGTCAAAGTCAAATTTGTGCAAGACTACGCTTCTGCCGGACTGGTGGACGTCAAATACATTTCAACTGATCAGCAGCTTGCCGATCCCTTAACCAAACCTCTGCCACATCCCACCTTTCAACGTTTCGTCAGGGAGGTGGGCTTGGGGGCTCTTAAGGAAGACTAACTTATTTTACATGTTCAGTGCTTTACTTGTTCTGAATTTTCTAAGTGTGCATTACTGTTGTTTAATTACCCTATTTGAACATAAACTCGTTCCAAAATTATAAGTGTCTTCTCAGTTTTTTCTATTCCCGTTCTTCTGATTCATGCAATAGTTCCATGTTTTGCTATCTGTAACTAATTTGCTCTATTTCTAGATTCAATAGTTTTCTTCTTGGTTTCGCATTTTTCTGTTCTTATATGCAAGGTGGTGTCGCGTCATCAAGGAGGAGTGTTGATACACTGTATGTACTAACTGTGATAACGCATTTACGTTCTATGTAGATTGATATTACACAGGTCGCTATAACTGGTTAGCCACTGGCCGGCTAGCCTGCCAGTCTTCATTACTTCTTTCGTTGCATTGCATTGCATAAACTGTTGTCTTTGGCCGCCTGTAAGCACGTTGCGACACCAAAAGTGGGTTTTGTCGACCTTTTTTTGGGGTAAAAAGTGGGTTTGTCGACCTTTTTTCTAGAGATTTTGTGGCCAAAAATGGCTTCAAAACCCTATTTGGACCGAAAAAGCGTTAAAAACCCTGTTTTTGCATTAAAAATGCCTTGAAAACCCTGTTCCGGTTGAAGAAAATGCCTTAAAAACCGAATATTGAAACAATGAATGTAATAAAAAGCTGTTTTGCGCTCAAAATACGTATTTAATATGAGTTTCAGCGATAAAATACAGATTGAAATGCGTTATATTGACTAACAAGCAGCATATCAAAAAAGGTGTCCAATTACCTAGTGCTCAATTCGGGGCTATTTTAAATTATGAAATTTTAAGCCGGCCCAAAGGTGACAAAGGTGATCTGACTAAACACACTGTTTGCCATATGATTCTATTAGTGAAGGCAATATTCTGTTCTACACATTATAAATCTAGATTAAAACACACACGCCACGCATGCACAGTATAAACACAAAACGGATTAAAAAATATAAAACGTGCATCAAATCTGAGGATCGAAAGCAAACTGGACTGACTTACAATATCGTTAGATTGAAACACTTAGCATACTGTACTTTCAGATGGCAGGAAGAGTATAAAGTCCGACACAATACAGTATGCAAATCACAACATGCATACTAGTTATTCTCTAATGATATGAGGTCTTCACTGGCCTTGTCTTGTGACCCTGGAGCTGTACAGTTTGCTGACTAAGGCAGGACCGGCGGGAGGAGTCAGTCTTTCTTTTCACCCTTCGCTAGACCTTGCTGCCCTTTCCGGTAGGGAACTGTTCCTGCCAACATCTTTGGCCCAGCCTGCTTGATTTTTCGAAATTTTGCAACCAGCCCATTTGCCAGTCAGCAGCGTTTTCAAACGTGCACTTTTGGATCAAATCAAGGTCTGAACCAGAGAGTAAACGACTTTTTCTGCAGATTTAGAGAACCAGGGTTTTCTGCAGTTTTTGAGTCAACTCGCATTGAACCTGTGAGTAAACAGCGTTTTCTGCAGCTTTTGAGTCAAATCGCTCTGAACCTGTGAGTAACCAGTGTTTTCTGTAGCTTTTGAGTCAAATCAAGCTCTGAACCAGCGAGTAAACACTGTTTTATGCAGTTTTTGAGTCAAATCAAGCTCTGAACCAGCGTTTTCTACGGCTTTTGAGTCAAATCGCTCTGAACCTGTAAGTAACCAGCGTTTTCTGTAGCTTTTCAGTCAAATCGTTCTGAACCTGCGAGTAAACAACGTTTTCTGCAGCTTTTGAGTCAAATCAAGCTCTGAACCAGCGTTTTCTACAGCTTTTGAGTCAAATCAAGCTCTGAACCAGCGTTTTCTACAGCTTTTGAGTCAAATCAAGCTCTGAACCAGCGAGTAAACACTGTTTTATGCAGTTTTTGAGTCAAATCAAGCTCTGAGCCAACGTTTTCTATGGCTTTTGTGTCAAATCAAGCTCTGAACCAGCGTTTTCTACAGATTTTGAGTCAAATCAAGCTCTGAACCAGCGAGTAAACACTGTTTTATGCAGTTTTTGAGTCAAATCAAGCTCTGAACCAGCGTTTTCTGCAGCTTTTGAGTCAAATCGCTCTGAACCTGTAAGTAACCAGCGCTTTCTGTAGCTTTTCAGTCAAATCGTTCTGAACCTGCGAGTAAACAACGTTTTCTGCAGCTTTTGAGTCAAATTAAGCTCTGAACCAGCAAGTAAACATCGTTTTCTGTAGCTTTTGAGTCAAATCAAGCTCTAAATCAGCGAGTAAACACCGTTTTCTGCAGCTTTTGAGTCAAATCAAGCTCTCAACCAGCGAGTAAACACTGTTTTCTGCAGCTTTTGGGTTAAATCAAGCTCTGAACCAGCGTTTTCTGCAGCTTTTGAGTCAAATCAAGCTCTGAACCAGCGTTTTCTGCAGCTTTTCAGTCAAATCAAGGTCTGAACCAGCGTTTTCTGCAGCTTTTTAGTCAAACGCTCTGAACCTGTGAGTATAACACCGTTTTCTGCAGCTTTTGAGTCAAATCAAGCTCTGAACCAGCGAGTAAACACTGTTTTATGCAGCTTTTGAGTCAAATCAAGCTCCGAACCAGCGAGTAAACACTGTTTTATGCAGCTTTTGAGTCAAATCAAGCTCTGAACCAGCGTTTTCTACAGCTTTTGAGTCAAATCAAGCTCTGAACCAGCGTTTTCTACAGCTTTTGAGTCAAATCAAGCTCTGAACCAGCGTTTTCTACAGCTTTTGAGTCAAATCAAACTCTGAACCAGCGTTTTCTACAGCTTTTGAGTCAAATCAAGCTCTGAACCTGTGAGTAAACAAACACCGTTTTCTGCAGCTTTTGAGTCAAATCTAGCTCTAAACCAGCGAGTAAACACCGTTTTCTTCAGCTTTTGAGTCAAATCAAGCTCTGAACCAGCGAGTAAACACTGTTTTCTGCAGCTTTTGAGTCAAATCAAGCTCTGAACCAGCGAGTAAACACTGTTTTCTGCAGCTTTTGAGTCAAATCAAGCTCTGAACCAGCGAGTAAACACCGTTTTCTTCAGCTTTTGAGTCAAATCAAGCTCTGAACCAGCGAGTAAACACCGTTTTCTTCAGCTTTTGAGTCAAATCAAGCTCTAAACCAGCGAGTAAACACTGTTTTCTGCAGCTTTTGAGTCAAATCAAGCTCTGAACCAGCGAGTAAACACCGTTTTCTGCAGCTTTTGAGTCAAATCAAGCTCTGGACCAGCGAGTAAACACCGTTTTCTTCAGCTTTTGACTCAAATCAAGCTTCGAACCAGCGAGTAAACACTGTTTTCTGCAGCTTTTGAGTCAAATCAAGCTCTGAACCAGTGAGTAAACACTGTTTTCTGCAGCTTTTGAGTCAAATCAAGCTCTGAACCAGCGAGTAAACACCGTTTTCTGCAGCTTTTGAGTCAAATCAAGCTCTGAACCAGCGAGTAAACACCGTTTTTTTCAGCTTTTGAGTCAAATCAAGCTCCGAACCAGCGAGTAAACACTGTTTTCTGCAGCTTTTGAGTCAAATCAAGCTCTGAACCAGCGAGTAAACACTGTTTTCTGCAGCTTTTGAGTCAAATCAAGCTCTGAACCAGCGAGTAAACACCGTTTTCTGCAGCTTTTGAGTCAAATCAAGCTCTGAACCAGCGAGTAAACACCGTTTTCTTCAGCTTTTGAGTCAAATCAAGCTCCGAACCAGCGAGTAAACACTGTTTTCTGCAGCTTTTGAGTCAAATCAAGCTCTAAACCAGCGAGTAAACACTGTTTTCTTCAGCTTTTCAGTCAAATCAAGCTCCGAACCAGCGAGTAAACACTGTTTTCTGCAGCTTTTGAGTCAAATCAAGCTCTAAACCAGCGAGTAAACACCGTTTTCTTCAGCTTTTGAGTCAAATCAAGCTCCGAACCAGCGAGTAAACACTGTTTTCTGCAGCGTTTGAGTCAAATCAAGCTCTAAACCAGCGAGTAAACACTGTTTTCTTCAGCTTTTCAGTCAAATCAAGCTCCGAACCAGCGAGTAAACGCAGTTTTATGCAGCTTTTGAGTCAAATCAAGCTTTGAACCAGCGTTTTCTACGGCTTTTGTTTCAAATCAAGCTCTGAACCTGCGTTTTCTACAGATTTTGAGTCAAATCAAGCTCTGAACCAGCGTTTTCTGCAGCTTTTGAGTCAAATCGCTCTGAACCTGTAAGTAACCAGCGCTTTCTGTAGCTTTTCAGTCAAATCGTTCTGAACCTGCGAGTAGACAACGTTTTCTGCAGCTTTTGAGTCAAATTAAGCTCTGAACCAGCAAGTAAACATCGTTTTCTGTAGCTTTTGAGTCAAATCAAGCTCTAAATCAGCGAGTAAACACCGTTTTCTGCAGCTTTTGAGTCAAATCAAGCTCTCAACCAGCGAGTAAACACTGTTTTCTGCAGCTTTTGGGTTAAATCAAGCTCTGAACCAGCGTTTTCTGCAGCTTTTGAGTCAAATCAAGCTCTGAACCAGCGTTTTCTGCAGCTTTTCAGTCAAATCAAGCTCTGAACCAGCGTTTTCTGCAGCTTTTTAGTCAAACGCTCTGAACCTGTGAGTATAACACCGTTTTCTGCAGCTTTTGAGTCAAATCAAGCTCTGAACCAGCGAGTAAACACTGTTTTATGCAGCTTTTGAGTCAAATCAAGCTCCGAACCAGCGAGTAAACACTGTTTTATGCAGCTTTTGAGTCAAATCAAGCTCTGAACCAGCGTTTTCTACAGCTTTTGAGTCAAATCAAGCTCTGAACCAGCGTTTTCTACAGCTTTTGAGTCAAATCAAGCTCTGAACCAGCGTTTTCTACAGCTTTTGAGTCAAATCAAACTCTGAACCAGCGTTTTCTACAGCTTTTGAGTCAAATCAAGCTCTGAACCTGTGAGTAAACAAACACCGTTTTCTGCAGCTTTTGAGTCAAATCTAGCTCTAAACCAGCGAGTAAACACCGTTTTCTTCAGCTTTTGAGTCAAATCAAGCTCTGAACCAGCGAGTAAACACCGTTTTCTTCAGCTTTTGAGTCAAATCAAGCTCTGAACCAGCGAGTAAACACTGTTTTCTGCAGCTTTTGAGTCAAATCAAGCTCTGAACCAGCGAGTAAACACTGTTTTCTGCAGCTTTTGAGTCAAATCAAGCTCTGAACCAGCGAGTAAACACTGTTTTCTGCAGCTTTTGAGTCAAATCAAGCTCTGAACCAGCGAGTAAACACCGTTTTCTTCAGCTTTTGAGTCAAATCAAGCTCTGAACCAGCGAGTAAACACCGTTTTCTTCAGCTTTTGAGTCAAATCAAGCTCTGAACCAGCGAGTAAACACTGTTTTCTGCAGCTTTTGAGTCAAATCAAGCTCTGAACCAGCGAGTAAACACTGTTTTCTGCAGCTTTTGAGTCAAATCAAGCTCTGAACCAGCGAGTAAACACCGTTTTCTGCAGCTTTTGAGTCAAATCAAGCTCTGAACCAGCGAGTAAACACCGTTTTCTTCAGCTTTTGAGTCAAATCAAGCTCCGAACCAGCGAGTAAACACTGTTTTCTGCAGCTTTTGAGTCAAATCAAGCTCTGAACCAGTGAGTAAACACTGTTTTCTGCAGCTTTTGAGTCAAATCAACCTCTGAACCAGCGAGTAAACACCGTTTTCTGCAGCTTTTGAGTCAAATCAAGCTCTGAACCAGCGAGTAAACACCGTTTTCTTCAGCTTTTGAGTCAAATCAAGCTCCGAACCAGCGAGTAAACACTGTTTTCTGCAGCTTTTGAGTCAAATCAAGCTCTGAACCAGCGAGTAAACACTGTTTTCTGCAGCTTTTGAGTCAAATCAAGCTCTGAACCAGCGAGTAAACACCGTTTTCTGCAGCTTTTGAGTCAAATCAAGCTCTGAACCAGCGAGTAAACACCGTTTTCTTCAGCTTTTGAGTCAAATCAAGCTCCGAACCAGTGAGTAAACACTGTTTTCTGCAGCTTTTGAGTCAAATCAAGCTCTAAACCAGCGAGTAAACACTGTTTTCTTCAGCTTTTCAGTCAAATCAAGCTCCGAACCAGCAAGTAAACACTGTTTTCTGCAGCTTTTGAGTCAAATCAAGCTCTAAACCAGCGAGTAAACACGTTTTCTTCAGCTTTTGAGTCAAATCAAGCTCCGAACCAGCGAGTAAACACTGTTTTCTGCAGCGTTTGAGTCAAATCAAGCTCTAAACCAGCGAGTAAACACTGTTTTCTTCAGCTTTTCAGTCAAATCAAACTCCGAACCAGCGAGTAAACGCAGTTTTATGCAGCTTTTGAGTCAAATCAAGCTTTGAACCAGCGTTTTCTACGGCTTTTGTTTCAAATCAAGCTCTGAACCTGCGTTTTCTACAGATTTTGAGTCAAATCAAGCTCTGAACCAGCGTTTTCTGCAGCTTTTGAGTCAAATCGCTCTGAACCTGTAAGTAACCAGCGCTTTCTGTAGCTTTTCAGTCAAATCGTTCTGAACCTGCGAGTAAACAACGTTTTCTGCAGCTTTTGAGTCAAATTAAGCTCTGAACCAGCAAGTAAACATCGTTTTCTGTAGCTTTTGAGTCAAATCAAGCTCTAAATCAGCGAGTAAACACCGTTTTCTGCAGCTTTTGAGTCAAATCAAGCTCTCAACCAGCGAGTAAACACTGTTTTCTGCAGCTTTTGGGTTAAATCAAGCTCTGAACCAGCGTTTTCTGCAGCTTTTGAGTCAAATCAAGCTCTGAACCAGCGTTTTCTGCAGCTTTTCAGTCAAATCAAGCTCTGAACCAGCGTTTTCTGCAGCTTTTAGTCAAACGCTCTGAACCTGTGAGTATAACACCGTTTTCTGCAGCTTTTGAGTCAAATCAAGCTCTGAACCAGCGAGTAAACACTGTTTTATGCAGCTTTTGAGTCAAATCAAGCTCCGAACCAGCGAGTAAACACTGTTTTATGCAGCTTTTGAGTCAAATCAAGCTCTGAACCAGCGTTTTCTACAGCTTTTGAGTCAAATCAAGCTCTGAACCAGCGTTTTCTACAGCTTTTGAGTCAAATCAAGCTCTGAACCAGCGTTTTCTACAGCTTTTGAGTCAAATCAAACTCTGAACCAGCGTTTTCTACAGCTTTTGAGTCAAATCAAGCTCTGAACCTGTGAGTAAACAAACACCGTTTTCTGCAGCTTTTGAGTCAAATCTAGCTCTAAACCAGCGAGTAAACACCGTTTTCTTCAGCTTTTGAGTCAAATCAAGCTCTGAACCAGCGAGTAAACACTGTTTTCTGCAGCTTTTGAGTCAAATCAAGCTCTGAACCAGCGAGTAAACACCGTTTTCTTCAGCTTTTGAGTCAAATCAAGCTCCGAACCAGCGAGTAAACACTGTTTTCTGCAGCTTTTGAGTCAAATCAAGCTCTAAACCAGCGAGTAAACACTGTTTTCTGCAGCTTTTGAGTCAAATCAAGCTCTAAACCAGCGAGTAAACACCGTTTTCTTCAGCTTTTGAGTCAAATCAAGCTCCAAACCAGCGAGTAAACACTGTTTTCTGCAGCTTTTGAGTCAAATCAAGCTCTAAACCAGCGAGTAAACACTGTTTTCTTCAGCTTTTCAGTCAAATCAAGCTCCGAACCAGCGAGTAAACGCAGTTTTATGCAGCTTTTGAGTCAAATCAAGCTTTGAACCAGCGTTTTCTACGGCTTTTGTTTCAAATCAAGCTCTGAACCTGCGTTTTATACAGATTTTGAGTCAAATCAAGCTCTGAACCAGCGTTTTCTGCAGCTTTTGAGTCAAATCGCTCTGAACCTGTAAGTAACCAGCGCTTTCTGTAGCTTTTCAGTCAAATCGTTCTGAACCTGCGAGTAAACAACGTTTTCTGCAGCTTTTGAGTCAAATTAAGCTCTGAACCAGCAAGTAAACATCGTTTTCTGTAGCTTTTGAGTCAAATCAAGCTCTAAATCAGCGAGTAAACACCGTTTTCTGCAGCTTTTGAGTCAAATCAAGCTCTCAACCAGCGAGTAAACACTGTTTTCTGCAGCTTTTGGGTTAAATCAAGCTCTGAACCAGCGTTTTCTGCAGCTTTTGAGTCAAATCAAGCTCTGAACCAGCGTTTTCTGCAGCTTTTCAGTCAAATCAAGCTCTGAACCAGCGTTTTCTGCAGCTTTTTAGTCAAACGCTCTGAACCTGTGAGTATAACACCGTTTTCTGCAGCTTTTGAGTCAAATCAAGCTCTGAACCAGCGAGTAAACACTGTTTTATGCAGCTTTTGAGTCAAATCAAGCTCCGAACCAGCGAGTAAACACTGTTTTATGCAGCTTTTGAGTCAAATCAAGCTCTGAACCAGCGTTTTCTACAGCTTTTGAGTCAAATCAAGCTCTGAACCAGCGTTTTCTACAGCTTTTGAGTCAAATCAAGCTCTGAACCAGCGTTTTCTACAGCTTTTGAGTCAAATCAAACTCTGAACCAGCGTTTTCTACAGCTTTTGAGTCAAATCAAGCTCTGAACCTGTGAGTAAACAAACACCGTTTTCTGCAGCTTTTGAGTCAAATCTAGCTCTAAACCAGCGAGTAAACACCGTTTTCTTCAGCTTTTGAGTCAAATCAAGCTCTGAACCAGCGAGTAAACACTGTTTTCTGCAGCTTTTGAGTCAAATCAAGCTCTGAACCAGCGAGTAAACACCGTTTTCTTCAGCTTTTGAGTCAAATCAAGCTCCGAACCAGCGAGTAAACACTGTTTTCTGCAGCTTTTGAGTCAAATCAAGCTCTAAACCAGCGAGTAAACACTGTTTTCTGCAGCTTTTGAGTCAAATCAAGCTCTAAACCAGCGAGTAAACACCGTTTTCTTCAGCTTTTGAGTCAAATCAAGCTCCAAACCAGCGAGTAAACACTGTTTTCTTCAGCTTTTCAGTCAAATCAAGCTCCGAACCAGCGAGTAAACGCAGTTTTATGCAGCTTTTGAGTCAAATAAAGCTTTGAACCAGCGTTTTCTACGGCTTTTGTTTCAAATCAAGCTCTGAACCTGCGTTTTCTACAGATTTTGAGTCAAATCAAGCTCTGAACCAGCGTTTTCTGCAGCTTTTGAGTCAAATCGCTCTGAACCTGTAAGTAACCAGCGCTTTCTGTAGCTTTTCAGTCAAATCGTTCTGAACCTGCGAGTAAACAACGTTTTCTGTAGCTTTTGAGTCAAATTAAGCTCTGAACCAGCAAGTAAACATCGTTTTCTGTAGCTTTTGAGTCAAATCAAGCTCTAAATCAGCGAGTAAACACCGTTTTCTGCAGCTTTTGAGTCAAATCAAGCTCTCAACCAGCGAGTAAACACTGTTTTCTGCAGCTTTTGGGTTAAATCAAGCTCTGAACCAGCGTTTTCTGCAGCTTTTGAGTCAAATCAAGCTCTGAACCAGCGTTTTCTGCAGCTTTTCAGTCAAATCAAGCTCTGAACCAGCGTTTTCTGCAGCTTTTTAGTCAAACGCTCTGAACCTGTGAGTATAACACCGTTTTCTGCAGCTTTTGAGTCAAATCAAGCTCTGAACCTGTGAGTAAACAAACACCGTTTTCTGCAGCTTTTGAGTCAAATCAAGCTCTAAACCAGCGAGTAAACACCGTTTTCTTCAGCTTTTGAGTCAAATCAAGCTCTGAACCAGCGAGTAAACACTGTTTTCTGCAGCTTTTGAGTCAAATCAAGCTCTGAACCAGCGAGTAAACACTGTTTTCTGCAGCTTTTGAGTCAAATCAAGCTCTGAACCAGCGAGTAAACACCGTTTTCTTCAGCTTTTGAGTCAAATCAAGCTCCGAACCAGCGAGTAAACACTGTTTTCTGCAGCTTTTGAGTCAAATCAAGCTCTAAACCAGCGAGTAAACACTGTTTTCTTCAGCTTTTCAGTCAAATCAAGCTCCGAACCAGCGAGTAAACGCAGTTTTATGCAGCTTTTGAGTCAAATCAAGCTTTGAACCAGCGTTTTCTACGGCTTTTGTTTCAAATCAAGCTCTGAACCAGCGTTTTCTACAGATTTTGAGTCAAATCAAGCTCTGAACCAGCGAGTAAACATCGTTTTCTGTAGCTTTTGAGTCAAATCAATCTCTGAACCAGCGTTTTCTGCAGCTTTTGAGTCAAATCAAGCTCTGAACCAGCGTTTTCTACAGCTTTTGAGTCAAATCAAGCTCTGCTGAACCAGCGTTTAGCTTTTGAGTCAAATCAAACTCTGAGCCAGCGTTTTCTTTGCTGCTGCTGCTCGGTGTCGCTCTACTTCCGTATGTTAAGAACGTTTTTTGCGACTTTTGCGCTGGTGGGCATCTTCACGTAATCTTTTTTTCTTTTCTTGCAGAGTACGTCATTTTACGCACTAGAACAGTCGCTCTCTCTGACTACACCATTTGTTTCAATAAGCGAACTCTCTTCGACACAAAGCTTCGTGCTACTCCTTATCGTTTTTGTATCAGAATGACGTCAGGAAAGGCACCGAGCCAGTTAACCCAGCAAGATCGTGTGCTAGAGCCGACTAACACCGAACACAGCCATACGTCGAACAGACGCTGTTGACGCGGCAGACAGGCACGGCGCTAGGAACTACCTAGCAGATTCGTGTGCCACTGCACTAGCTGGCTCGGGTGTCAACAAAAGCACGGAGCTGGGAGAACACGGCAAGATCGGGTGCCAAAACCGACAAAAATGCAGTTTAACGTCGAACAGACACTGTCGACGCGACAGGAAAGCACGGTTGCTAGGAAGGGACCCAGCAGAGTCGTGTGCCTCCGTCGAAACTGCAGCTCTCGCTAAGAGAGGCTTTCTGTCAAGCAACGGGTCAACGTTGCAGCAAGAGCACGGAGCTAGGCTAAACCTAGCAGGAGCGTGTGCTTTGCCGCAATGGCAGAGCTGCGCTTAGAAGCGATTAGATTACATAGATAAGGAACGCCAGCTTGCGCTCGTCCACCCCAGATTTAATAATAGAGGCCGCTATAGAGCTCACTACATTTGCACGATTTTCTCACTAATTAACTGATCAATTCAAAAACCGGAATAAAAAGCACATCTTTGGCCAGAGACAAACAATATATCTTATATGCTTCGCGTAAAATGGCAAAACCATTGCAAATTTTGAATCACAAAAACGAACGGGCCAACATATAGCCGGCCCGTTGTGACGGGGCCGGCAAAAATAGTTCAGAGAACCCTAATTTCGATTCTAAGGCACGCGCAAAACCCTGTTTTGACTTATAGGATTACTAAAAAAAACCTATTTAGTGATTGAATGCAGTTCTTAAACCCTGTTTAGGGTTTCTAATCAATCTAAAAACCCTCTCTAGGCTTTCTAGCCAGTGTTAAAACCCTGTTTAGGGTTTCATAGTAGCCTAAAAACCCTGTTTAGGGTTTCAAAGTAATCTGAAAACCCTAATCAGGGTTTCAAAGTAGCCTAAAAACCGTAATCCCTAAGGGTTTGAAAGTAACCTAAAAACCCTAATCAGGGTTTGAAAGCAGGGATGCCTACCAAATTCAAACTTTGAATTTGATATGGTATGGTATAGTATAAACTTGGCGGTTTGAATTCGATATGGTGTGGTATAGTACTAGCTAATTCAGTTTGAATTTGGTTGGTATGATTTTGGTATGAATTAGGTACAGTAGTGGTAGTTTGCTGTGATAATGTCATAGAAGCCTTTGGAAATTATGCTCAATCCACCTTTCTTTAGCTTTTTTCGAATCAAAACATGCAGAAAGGATTGGGAATATATATAGACGCATTTGAAAAGTGTTATAAATATAGCCAACAAGCTAGTACTAAAATGAAAACGCCATACCAAAATCAAAATTCTAGTACTAAAATTATCTGGTAAAGGCGTCTGATTTTGATTTGGTATGGTATAGTATAGAAGGAGCTGTTTTGAATTTGGTTTGGTATGGTACTAGTACTAAATTCAAAGTTTGATTTTAGTACTAGTACAATTTTGGTATGGTAGGCATCCCTGTTTGAAAGTAACCTGAAAACCCTAATCAGGGTTTGAAAGTAACCTAAAAACCCTAATCAGGGTTTAAAAGTAACCTGAAAACCCTGTTTAGGGTTTCAAAGCAGCCTAAAAAACATAATCAGGGTTTAAAAGTAACCTAAAACCCTGTTTAGGGTTTCAAAGCAGCCTAAAAAACATAATCAGGGTTTAAAAGTAACCTAAAACCCTGTTTAGGGTTTCAAAGCAGCCTAAAAAACATAATCAGGGTTTAAAAGTAACCTGAAAACCCTGTTTAGGGTTTCAAAGCAGCCTAAAAAACATAATCAGGGTTTAAAAGTAACCTGAAAACCCTGTTTAGGGTTTCAAAGCAGCCTAAAAAACATAATCAGGGTTTAAAAGTAACCTAAAACCCTAATCAGGGTTTAAAAGTAACCTGAAAATCCTGTTTAGGGTTTCAAAGTAGCCAAAAACCCTATTTCGGATTTCTAAGCCTTACAAAACCCTGTTTTGGGTTGTAGGGTAGGCGAAAACCCAATTTTCTGCTGCAGAATGTATTGTCTGGGCTAAAATTTTTCTTTACTTTGGAATCCAAAAGTGGGTTTTCAGGTCCCCCCCAGGGGGGGGCGTCCCTCCCTTTACCCCCCCCCCAACGACATGTATGTCTCAGCAACCAAGCAGAGTATCTTAATGAACATTGCACCAATCTGTCAAGAATTTGTCTGTCTTTCGTTAAAAAAGGTTCATTCAAATCGGTTGAGATCGTACATGTAGCTGGGTTTTCGGCTGGGGGAAGGAATTCTTCTGATCCGTAATTGGGTTTCAGGGCAATGCTCAAAGGAGTTTCAGCGACCTTTTTTGGTGTCCAAAAGTGGGTTTCAGCGACCTTTTTTAGGCTCAAACCAGGGTTTTGATGACTAAAGATCGGGTAAAAATCCTGTCTGAAATGCAAAAATACTGTTTAAAACCATATTTTTGCTTTAAAACATGCAAAAAAACCTATTTTATTCGACATAATAGAGTTAAAATGCATTTCTGGAACCTTATTTAGAGATCTTGAAACCTACTGTAAATTAGGGTTCCAGAACCCTATTTAGGACCTATTTAGGGCTGTTGAAATCCAGGTTAGGGTTAGCCTAAACAGGGTTCCGGAACCCTAAGTTGGGTTTCTGGAACCCTGTTTGCAGGTTTAGAAACCCAAAATAAGGTTTCAAAAATCCCCCCCCCCCAGAATCCGGCTGGTGGAGGGAATTTTCTTCGAAAATCGGGCCTGGGTGAAAGCCCCATTCCCCCAACTACATGTATGATTGAGATTTGCGGTTGCCACATTAAAAAATCTGCTGGATTGTTTTTGGCACACACTGTCTGTATAGTCAATAGAACAATGATGAAGTTAGTGGAATTAAAATTCACAAAATGAAATTTGTATATTTCAAGAAAAGTTTTGTATTTTAGTGATGAAATGTGTCAGAAATTCATTATTAGGACCACTAAATTTGAGAAGGCAAGAAAATAGAAGTTTTTCTCACTTGAAAAGCCAAGAAAAACTGAAACTATCCAACTAGGTAAGCTTGTTCTACCTTCCGATTTCAAACTACATGTAGGGAAAGTAAAACTAGGTAAAATAGAGGCTCCAGAAACTAGCTAAAGTAATACTAGGTACTTTTCCACTAAATTAACTAGATAGGTAATACTAATTACTATAACTATAGGTATGTGTACATAATAGCTCAAAAGTGCACCCGTATGAGCATTTCAAATTTTACGAAGTCACTGATTCTGTTTCATAACTTCGTTGTAGGATGGCGGCGGCAGGTCTGTCGACGGTTCAGTTCTTCTCACAGATACGCAGTAGTGATGTAAAATTATGGAATTTGAATTTCAATTCAATTACAATTAAATTATGGGCTCAGTTTTTAATTTCAATTAAATTAAATTAAATTAATTGAAATAGTTTTCCATTATTTTCAATTACAATTATATTTTCAATTAAATTATGGAACCTCAGAAAATTTCAATTATGCAATTTTTTCAATTATTTTTTCAATTTTTTGAAAATTATTGTAATTTTGCTGTTAAAAGACAGTGACAGTGACTCAGGACTTAGAAAAATGTCTATGTAAAAGCTTAGAGACACCTGGTTAGCCTGCTGTCCAACCAGGCGAGAAAATTTTAAATTGTTACCTTTTAAAAGCACATAAAATGGCATTCTGAGGGAAATTTACCGCTAGTTCATTATTACTATATATCAGTGCATAATCTAAAGGTTTCCAGCATTTTTGAGCAACATCACTTCCTAGGTACCTTTGCCAAAAAAGGGGTGTCAGTCAACCCACCATACATCCAAAAATCACTGTTTTGGCTTTTATGAACTACGAAATAAAAAGCAGATCATAAAATATTACAAAACATAGTGAGGTCAGTATAAAGAGGTGACAAACCCTAAATAGGTTTTTATTTGAAGTCCTTAGCGCCTCTAATACTTACACATTTCCTTACATTCACCATAGGAAATAATTGAAAATATAATTGAAATTCCAGGCGAATTTCAATTAAATTACAATTAAATTATGGCCCAACTTTTGAATTTCAATTAAATTAAATTAATTGAATTGAAAATAAAAACGGGTCAATTATGCGAATTTCAATTACAATTAAATTAATTTTTTACATCACTAATACGCAGTTGAGGTGAGGAAAGGGGAGTGTAGGCAGCGGTTGTGAATAGAAAGCGCCTGCATGAGACTGTACCGGACCGGGAGGTGGCGGATCAATTATTGGAGTTGCGCCGGTGAAACTAGGATGATGCAGGAATGCAAATGCATCTCTAGCTTGCTTTCGTCGTCTGTCTCGATAAATGCAGCAGCAACAAACACACCAGAGCGCAGCAACCACTATTAGAAACCATATACAGGGTGTGTCAAAAAAAACAACCCAGCAGAGTTTTTGCTGTAGCAACCGCAAATCTCACCCGATTTGAATGAGTCCTGCTTTAAATGAAAGTCGAATAAATTCTTGAAAGACTGGTGAAGGCCCTATTAAGATACGATGCTTAGTTCCTGAGATATTTTCCTTCAAACTCAAAAATGAGATTTTGGCAGTGAACAAGAGCGATTCCGTTGCACTTCACAACAAAACGGATTCCTACTGCTGAGAGGCAACAAGACTTTTACAAATGAAGTAACCAAGCATGTGTGGCACCAGAAAAACCTCGTTACGTTAGCCCTGAGCAGTAGGAATCGGTTTTATTATGAAGTGCAACAGAATAATAAAAATCGCTCTTGTTCATTGCCAAAATTTGTTTTGACTTTGAGTGCAAATATCTCAGGAGCTAAGCATTGTATCTGAATAAAAGCTTCACCAATCTTTCAAGAATTAACTTATCTTTCATATAAAATAGGACTCACAGAAATCGGTTGAGATTTGCGGCTGCTACAGTAAAAAATCTGCTGGGTTGTTTTAATCTCTGTTGTTCACTGCCAAAATCTCTGTTTTGAATTTGAAAGCAATTATCTCAGGAACTAAGCAACGCATCTTAATAAAAGCTACACCAATCGTTCAAGAATTTATTTATCTTTCATTTAAAGCAGGATTCATTCAAATCGATTGAGATTTGCGGTTGCTACAGCAAAAAATCTGCTGGGTTGTTTGTTTTTTTTTGACGCACCCTGTACATCAGCCTAAACAATGTACGTCAGTCAGGGCATTATAGCCTTATAAGCCCGATTTGGCAATTCTGTAGCTATACATGACAAAGTGCCACTATTGGCTAATGTAGCAATCTATAGCTGGTTTTTGTTTTTTGACATAGCATACAGTAGCTACGTATCTATGTATTGCTATGGACACACGTTTTCGTCATATACAGTATAGATAAAAAAATGTTCCATCGCTTTTTCGGCCTTCACTCAAACGTTTCGTTCTCAGTCAATTCTTTACTGATTTGGCTCAAATTTTCAGCAAAAATTAACAACATGGTTGGCTAAATATTCTGCTAGTTTGGTGCGAAAATTTCAACGGAAAATTTTTTTTGAATGGAAAAGTGAAAATTATAGTGGTCTGTGTAAATTCAAATTTCCCGCGCAATTACGGCGCTATCGCTTAGATAGTTGCAGGAATGATCGGGCGGACATTTGGTCATAACATATTGAGACGGCAGCCCTCTGGCTTAAGGGGCACTGAAATTGGGGAATTTTAAAAATATGATCGAAAATCGCATAGTTAAGAAATCTGTACATTCTGGAATCAAAGCACTGAATCAGTTGTTAATCAACACAGATTGTAGCAGGAAGTTTGACAAATGAATAAACCTGATATTTAAACTCTGTTCCACATCATAGAAACCTTCTCCACAGTGTTTTTAGAAAATCGAAAATCTTCTGAATTGTCATTTCACCGATTTTACGAAGAAAAGTCACATTTTGTCATGTTTTTGTCATGTCATGTCATGTCATGTCATTGGATATTGTAAGAGTCTATAGTGAGCATGTTCAACACACTGCATTTTTCGGTTTTGCCTGTGATGTCCCAACTTCAAAAAATCATAACTTTGTCTCGAGTAGACAGATTTTCATGCGGTATGGTTTATTAAAGAGGTATTTAACACTCTTTCAGGTTGTATACACAAAACAATTCAATTCGCTGTTCAACTTTTTTGACGTTTTTTCGACTTCAGCCTACAATAACTCAAAACTGAGTATTGTAGCCTAGCATGATAATGTCAGATTCGAAATCTAGACTGAATTGTGCATTTGATGGTCATATTTTTATGCCTGAAAGCTGTTAGCTAAAGAGTGAAAAGTTTGGTTGAATGCGATGCGAAGTCCTCATGTTTCTCTGGATGGCTTCAGCAGCCGCATTCAACCAAACTTTTAATTGCTTAGATCACAGCTTTCACACATAAAAATATGACCATAATACACTGTACCAATACTTGCAGAAATAATAGCGCTACAAAGTATTACGGATGAGCTGTTATGCAGAAGAGAATGTTGGTGTTGTGACTTTGTACCGGTTGCTGGTATGTGGAATGTGTTTTGATTGGCGGCTAAGATTGTGTGGCCTTTGGGTCTGGTATGTGTTCGAGTCAGTGCTGTGCTTGAGTTGGCTAGTAAACGGTGGCTCAGAGCGGTGTAACAAAAGTTCTGAAATAGAAGTCTGCACCTGGCGATAGTTTGGGGGGTTTCGGGCAGGGTTGTATATTTTTCCGAAAAAAACCTCGGCCTGTTTTTTTCCAGTTTTTTTCCGGTTTTTTTCCGGTTTTTTTCCTAAATCGCGGAAAAAAACTCCAGCCCAAGTTCTGAGTATCCTAGGCTGGTTTTATGATTCCTAACGCTTTCTAGCGCCTTCCTCAGTCTTGTTAGACCAGAAATACACGTGTCACATTGATATAAATCACGAAACAGGCATGAAACAGTGCCTGACAGGTTCCATAAATAACGCTATATGCAAATTTTCTTACAGCAGTTTGCATTTTTGTTTTTTCATGCCAAATTTGGTCTTTTTTGTTGTTTTTCTAACAGTTTTGAGACAGTATGGCCTATTATACATAGCAAAAGTCCATTTTTTAAACGAAAAATGACGTAAATTAGCTATTTTTAGCTTGAGTTTTTTTCCGCGGTTTATGTTTTTTTCCGACCCTTAGGAAAAAAACCGGTTTTTTTCCGGAAAAAAACAGTTTTTTTCCGGTGTTTTTTTCCCACCTCACATCCCTGGTTTCGGGGGTCAGAAAGTCGAAAAATTTGTAAATCTAAGCAGTGCGTTCGAGAGACATTCTAGCAACTAATAAAATACCCAAATATGAATTCGCAACTCGCACTAATACCCGAGAAAATTGCTGGTACATTGTTGGTCCCATACAGTGTTGTTCCCAGTAATTTTACTGAGTAAAAGTTTCTCGGTACTTAGTTGTTTTGAATTAAAGTAAGTACTTTTACTTACCGGTAAAAATTTTTCTTAATTTTACTTACTTAATACCGAGTTTCAATTTTGAATTACTCAATTAGAAAAAAATTCGATAAACTCAGTACTCGGTAATTTACTGAGTTGTTTACTGAGTAAAAGCTTCTACAATAGGTAGCTCGTCGCATCTGTGTAGAAAATAATACAGTTTTTCTTTCATTTATCTATCTGCTCGCAACAAAAAACACATTTTGCATTTTTTTTGCGATTTTCATGGCTTGTATAACCCCAACTTTGTTTCGCGGTAGCATTGCTATAATCAGATGCGAAGACTCGGTATTTAGGATTTAGGATTAGGAACTAGATCTACTATTACTAGCTATTTTGATTAACATTTAGACTGAACTGTGAGGAAACTATGAAAATTAGAATAGATTTTCACTTACCAATTTTTTCAGGCTTTTCATCTAAAGCTACAGTAGATATCAGAGCCTCTGGTCACTATGTATTGTGTGCATTTTTATGGCCTTTCAACCATGCTAATTAGTACCATAAATAATGTGAAATAGCGCAAAACAGGATTAAAATTCTTAGAAGCTAAAAGCTATACCAGGAACGATTTTCAGATAAATTGTACCATATTTCTGAATGTTGAAGGTTTTACCGAGTTTACTGAATTGTTTACTGAGTACTTACCGGGTTTTCTTTGAAAAACCCAGTACTTACTCGTACTTACCGAATTTCAAAAAATCTGGATTTACTTACTGAATACTTACCGAGTTTAAGAGGCGTTGCAAAAAAAAATCGGGCAGGTTGCCTTATGAGGGCGGCGGATGGAATTTTTTGACCCCCCATTTTTATTCGCTGATCTGAACCACTAAAGTGTGGATATTACAAAACCCAGCCGGTTCGGCTGGGGGCCCACCCATTCCGGAGAAATCGGCGCCCAAAGTTGAAAAACCATGCTTTTTCGAGCCCGCCGATTTTTGACCGACTTCCATCTTTGACCGGTCGCCGTAAGCGCATTTTTAAAGTAATCCTCACCAAATCTGGAACATTTATAGAACCAATGACGCTCTTTCATTTGCACCTATCGACATCGGAGTCGGATTGTAATTGCCGATTTGACAAGCAGTTTTTTGCAGAGATTAGGCCGAAAAACACGTCTTCAGAAATACATATGTTTCACATGCGTGGCATCGAGCTATCCGGCTACAAATTTAACACAAAATAGCCCATGAAATATGCTTTCGAAAACTGGTTTCAAATTTTTTGGATCTCTTCCAGTTTTCAAGTTATGGCCCTTCAAACTTTAGTGTCACGCACGGCCATTTTCCCCTTTTTAGCACGTTAGGTAATGGCAATTTGAGCACTGCAGTGCTGTAAAATCGTTGTTGAAGCGTTATAATATAATCTGACTTTGTAAATTAACTGCTGTCACATCCTGAAAGTATTATGGTTGTGAAGGCGAGGTTGTACTTGCTTGTGAATTCTTAAACATACACGCTGCAAACGCTATTGGTAGAGTGAAGGAAAACCACCGTTATCTTAGTTGCTGTTTTGATTTGAGTGGAATGTCTGCATCAACACCGTCTAAATGGCTGAAGGTATTGATTATTGTTATAAATCTGATAGGTTGCCTGGATGTAGGGTCCTGAGGCTGTCATTTACTCTTTTAAACGCAGCACTTTGTTGTAGTCATATGATGCAGTTTTGCACGGTTTGGAGGACAGTGTGGTCCCAGTATAAGAAGCACACTAAACACAGTGCTGACGAACTGGTTGTGGTTACTCTCGGCACCTGTACCACCGATACACCATAGTAGTATAGTAGGTGACACCCTAGACCCTATCTTGGACTAGTATGATACGTCCAAGACAGGGTCTAGTGTATCACCTACTATACTACTCGTACTAGTATGAGACCAAAGCCGATTTATTTGTAAAACAGCTGTCCGGGATTGAAATTTAGTCAACAACTGGGTAATGATAGTAGATTAACGTTTAAAATCAACAACGCACTACAAAACCGACCGCCAGATACTAGTTTATGCGACTGAAATGTGCGTCGCGCGCACAATTAAACTTTTCACCTATCCGTTCTATGTAGGTCGGCTGTCGGCCAACCGGTCTGACGCAACGTGAATAAAATGTCGCTCTCCGCCGCCCAGTCCATGTACGTACATGACAGCCGTCGTCGAACGAGTTTAAAAATTCGTCCACTCAATTTTTCCCGCTGCGACCGACCAACGGTCAGACTGGATTTTCTGCTGCTGCTGCGTCCGCCGGTGTAATAGTCAGGCGTCGGGGTAGATGATGATTGAGATAAACTTTTCAGTGCGCTACAATTCTGCCCTCCGACCAACCGATGCAATATGTCTTTGAACATAGCCCAAAAGCCCTTCTTTATGTCATTGCTGTTTATTAGCATAAAACGCACATTACTAAAACACTACTACTATACACTACTCTAGTTCCACCCGTCGTGAACCCGGTTGCAGTTTGTAGACCACTACCAGATGGTCCTTCCGAAGACTGACCATTAAATGCCCATCGTCCGTTAGGCAGAGATCAGAAACGAAGTGCGCCCCAGGAGCGTCCAAACTGAGGTAGCACTTGAACCGCCCCTCTCGGTCGAACAGCTACAATGTCTCTGCCGAAAAAAAACGAAAATTATTATAGAATCGGAGAGTTCGCGCCACCGTTTCGCGACCTGATCGTTATGCATGTTTGATGAGTTAAATGTAATATATGCTTTTTCTTTCAACAATTTCAACGAGTTTCAACTATATTAACACAATAAACTAATAAACATCAGTAACAGTTAAAAATATCGCCTAAATATTTATCTGGAATGGCATCATCGCCAATAAACCGGTGGGCGTGGTCACTGCCTCTACCCTTTCTCGAAGTTCCTGCACTCCGGTGATCTGTCGGTAGCCGGAGGCGCGCAGTTCTTCGGCCAACGCTTTGAATGTCTGGCGCGCCTCCGGCGACATGGGATCCCAGACTTGCGCTCCCCACTGCTCCAAGGCCTGTTGGTAGGAGGCCACTTCAAAGTTCTCAAGGAAATATGGATAGGCCAAACCAATGGCCACAGCGTATCCACTTGTGCGGATGGGCATTTTTCTTTTTCAGACGGGGGTGGCGAGGAAGCTAGGGAACGAACGACTGCCTAGCAAAGCTGTTGGTTTATCACACAAATTCTAAAACAATGGTCAAAAGCAAAGCGCTACAAAGACTAAAAACTCTATTTCGGTTAGAAAAAAAAAAGGGGGTGGGGGGGGGGACCGCGCTACCGGTTGTACAGTTTTAAAAGCCGAGCCGTCCTACTACTAGACGCTTAACAATAAAGTGAAAAGTATTACGACGACCCAGATTTTTGATGAAAAACACATTATAGACCCATCGCCGATTTTAGCAAAACGCATTAATCACAACCCTTCCACGGCGGACTATAATTATTATGACCCAGGTTTTTGATGAAAAACGCATTATAGACCCATCACCGATTTTAGCAAAACGCATTAATCACACTCATTCGCCCGCGGACTATAATTATTATGACCCAGGTTTTTGATGAAAAACGCATTATAGACTCATCATCGATTTTAGCAAAACGCATTAATCACATCCCTTCGGCGGTGGTGGACTATAATTTTGTTTCTAACAAAGAACACCGATTATTATATTTTCGGCGCACAGTACGCATCGCGCGGAAGGTTTCCGTACCGATACATACATAATCACTATGTACTGAAGAGTTTGATAATTTGTGTTCTGCAAGACTACTAGTAAAGACTCCACATCTCGTTTCAATACGTACTGTACATTTTATACTCTGTTCTCTGCTGGTTCTGGCTTTCTGCTGCCGGTATAACGAAATGATTTAAAAACTGACTAGTCAATGCAGCGGCGTTCAGTGTATAAAAAGGTTCATTTGCAGAAGGGGGTTGTCTAATGTATAGTCGACATGATGACGTCATTGACGGTGTCGCAGGAAAAGATGTTTCGCAGACTTTTTCTAATTCTCTACGTAGATCGATTGCGCAATGTGTTGAAATCGATCACGGGCTCACTCTGCCTCAGTTGTAACCTATCCGTACCCGATCGATGGGAGGAAGAGTATAGGCGAGACTATAAACTACTGCGCCGATGCGACTGTCCCACCACTATGGCTCAAGCCTTTGAACGATGCGGAGCGACATCTCGTTTGAAAATGGCTGAATTGGAAGAACAGTGGTTGGTCATGAGACGATGGTGGGATATCGTTGTGCTGGAATTGAAAAAAGCTGAAGAAGGAATAGAATTTGTTCGTGCGAACGATTGCTACGCCAAGTTGGATGAAGACGCCGAGTGGAAAAATGAATTGCACCAAACTATTCGAACCAGCGACTATGATGAAGTGTTGAACGAAAACGATCTGTTAAATGAATGTCGAATAATGTTTTCACAAGAATGACACCATTTTTATTCTAACTCTTCATCTAACGGTTCGCTAAATACAAAATCCGGCGGCAGCAGTTTACGTTTAACATAAAATGGTTGTAGTCCCGTGCGCCGACTGGTGGTCGTAAAGACGGAAGTTTTCATGGGTGCGGTACGGAAAGACCTGTTTGTACACTCGACCGGTTCGCCTTCGTAGAGCGCTCGTTTGAATACTTCGTAGCGCAGAATGTTTTTGTTCGTTCTAACCGAAACGCCTTTGGCAGCGTGCTTGATCGTATTTCCCGTCTCATCGGCCATGATGTAGCATTTAGCCGATAGACCTATGAAAGCTTTCGCTTTCTTTTCAGTTTTGAATAAACCTGGAGTGCGTTTGGAGTAGGCTTCCGCCTCCGCCGTTCGCTCATCAACCACGAATTTATACTTTTCTCGTTCGTATTGTTGGCGCAGATGAGGAAGTACCAGATCGCGTTCCGGCTCTTCGCTAGCCCAACTCACCAGAACGCTGTCGGTGTCGGTGGCGCAGATCGTTAGCTTGTCTGTGTCGAAGTACTTGAGCAGAAAACTGTGTACAAACCGTAGGATGTTAAGCTTCGCCGCTCCGAATACGGCCACGGCTATCTGAATAGGCATATCGAATTTGTACACTTTCGGCCGTAGTTGCACTTCGGCGAACTCTTCTCCCAGCTCCAGATGGCTTTTGTAGTTCGGACCATTTACTAGCAGTTCTAACCGATCGGAGTCGACGATACGATGTTCGCTTCGTTTTTCGGGGTTGTAAGCGAATTTTCCCCACGCGCTAGCGCCCATATGTTTTGCGATATTGCTCGCGATAGTGTTCTTTTCTCGATCGCCCTCCCGTCTCATCTCCGCTATTTCCGTTTCGAACGCTTTGAATGGAAAGTGATGGCCTTGAAACTGGATCACTCTGTGCACCGCCACGATACGCACCCCGATCTGGCATATGTAGCGCAACAGCGGAGTGTACATCAGCACTTCTTTTCCAGTCATACAAGCTACCAAGTTTTTTCGCGGTTTTTTAGCCATATCGATTCCGTAGGCTTCGCCCATTTCGGCTATTTCGTCGGGTACCATTCGTCTGTTTATGTTGATGTGTCGAATGATCGGTGGAAAGAGTTTCAGTTTTTCATAGTTCGGATGCGTTGGATCGCATTCTACATCAACCAGCGCGAATCCAAAAACGCCTCCGTTTTGAATCAGACGGATTATCTCCATTTCTGACAATGTTCGTGTGTTCGCACCGAACCGTTGCGGTCCTAACATCCAATCTCGGACGAACTGTTTCAGTTGAACGTGAGTGCCGAGCAATCGTTTAAAATCGCACTCTCTCATCACCACCAGACGATTGTGATTGCTCTCCCAGACTTCATTTCTCTTCTCGGTTTCAGCTTTCATTTCTCCATATGTTTTACCAGTGACAGGACTGATCTCCTCATCCTTCAACCGACTCACTGGACATTCGGAACTGGTACAACCGTGTGTATGACAACCATCGTACTCATAAATGGTGTCCATTTCGGCGGAGTAACCATCAGGACGCATCTGTCTACCGTGGTAGAACACCGACTCTCCTCCATTCAGCTTGTGTCTAATATACCAACCACTGCGCTCCGCCTCCCAGTCTAGCCATTGGATGGCCGTAGTAGCGCGTTTTTCGCCCATGAGCTCCGGCGCGAACATCCTTTCTTTTCTGCGAACCAGGTATGGACCGACGGGCATTTCCGAAGCCAACGCCGCCAAATACTGACTGTTAGCATCTAGGCTTTCCACGAACGCGGTTTTAGCGGTTGTACGCTGGTTCATGTAGGTAACGTTCGCCTCTTGATGACGGGTAAAGATTTCGGCCAATCCTCCCGTTATCCCCTTCTCTCTCAACAGTTGCAGAGTTTCTTCGTCCGGTACCATAAAGTGAACGTTGTGAGGAGCGTACTTCAACAACACCGGGACCATAGCAGATTGTATGGTGCAGTGATTGGAGAACAGGTCCACTCCGTACTCTCTCCACTTTTGCAACAACGTTTCCAAAGCCGGAACCATACAGAGACAGTCGATTTTCACGTACTCCATCAACCAATCGTACAAACTGCGACAACCGGCCTCCATCCAGAGTCTGACAAATTCTCTATAGTTGTGTTCTATTTCTTCATCGGTGTTGCCCAACGTGTTCTTAGAGGTCATATCGCTCAGAAAGTCTTCTATGTTAGGAATTCCAAAATTGCGCAGATCATCGACATTGTCGATCCGTTTCAACACCTCGTAAGGAAACCACGCCTTGTCTATTTTTTCCATTTGAGCGTTGGCTCCATTATTCGCTGTTGTGGAGAAGCTGGCCACGAAATCTCGCAAACTCAACGATTGACCACCCATATAGTTGAGAACGTCCAGTACGCGCAGTTTATCGGTCAGCAGCGCGTCGTATCTGCTGGCTCCCTGTTTCAAGATGAAGTTTATGCCATCGTCTCGAGTCCACAAAGCGGTTGGATCTTCATCTTCCTTCGATTCATCATCGTCATCACTGTCATCGCTATCATCGATTGCGACGAAATTGGAGTTGTACCGTTCCAACAACGGTAGCAGATGATCGCGCATCAGCGGAATGTCGTAGGATCGACCGTTGAAAGAGATCAAGTTTATACGGCTCAAATAGCCGACGAGCTTCTTCTTTAATCGTTTCACACGCGCGACGTACTGTTCTTGCGACTGCACACCTTGCAACATGTGCGCGATATCATCCAATGTAGTCAACAAATAACCGGCGCGTTGACAATTCAACTCTCGCGATTTCATTCTCCATTCTTCCACTTGTTCAAAAAATTCTCTCAAATACTGATCACCTTCTTCTTCTTCCTCTCCACCCACCGACCGATTTATGAAAAGTCTAACCCGTTCATTGGGTAGGTTGGTTGCGGCGCAAAGTACCAGTGGTTTGTGCTGATATTCGTAGACAGTTTTTGTGGTAAACGCGTTCTCTAGCTTTTCCATTTTAGATTCTGCGTCGAATACGATGAAGTATGGTTGAAAAATGTGTGATGGATCGTTTACCGCCACCCCGACCTTTTCCAATTCTTCCGCGATGCTCGATTGTCGTCGGTATTGACCGGATTTGACCACGGTTCGCGAACCGCCTTTACACCGCTGTTCGTGCCAGAGTCGATCGGATTGTGTCGGAAAAACTTGGTACATTCGTTACACTGAAATCCGCCCAAGAATTTGTCTTCCTCTCCCGGTTTGATCAGGCAAAAATGACGATTCTTGAACACCAACACCTGACAGACCCCTTTCGTTTTACCCAACTGAGGTTGTCGGGTCAATGCGTATTTTCCGTCGCGGGGGTCTATAGTATAGACTTTTATGCCCAAACCGAACAGATCTTCGACCAGCTCCAGTTCTCCGATAGACACTCCGCGGAAGTTGGTGGTTGAAATACGTCGGTTTTCACAGTAAACGCGAACCAACCGTTTAGCCTCTGATTCGCACTTCTGCGGGTGTTTTTTGGTCAGGAACACCGCCAAACAGCGAAATAGACAAAGACCATCGTTGAGTAGGTTCTTCCCATTACTGCTGGTGACGAAACAGTACAAGTCTTTGCGTTTGGTTAGACTATCGGGAAAATCGTTGGCTGACAAGGCTCCGCGCAATGGAAAACTTTGCAATGGTGTCACGACGAACTGAACGCTAGTAGATTGGAAGTAGACGTAGCGCGAGTTGGGAACCTGTTGTAACAGATGCTCTCGGAAATCCTTTCTAGAAATATTCTCCACAGCGGTATCGATGTCAGTTAGGTTTGTGAATGATGATAGGTCTATCCAGCAGAGCGGTGTTAGCTCCCGGGTGGCAGAAGTAAATGTTGTTTGTGACTCTATCGAACAGTATCATCCCGGCGCGAATGTTGACTTTGAAAACTCGACCGCGACCTCCGTAGGAACTCTGTCGTTGGTAGACGCGATTCAACAGTTTAGAGATTAGACCGGGTGTTAGGGAGGTGGTTCGAAAATTGTAGACATCTACTGTTCGATAGTGTCTTTCTTTGGTTCGAATTTCGGGCCAGTACTGTTTGGTCAGCTGCACGACTTCTTCATCCTGAATCGGATCGTCTTCTCTGGACCGGTTCTTTTTAGCCATAGCCAAAGGTTTGGGAGCTGTCGTCTGTTTTCGTTTTCTGCCGCTGTCAGCAGTAGTAGTAGTAGTAG